>JAYRBT010000239.1:0-20600 GCA_036023395.1 Myiotriccus ornatus | reverse complement strand
AAATAAGCAAAGGGTTGCCAGGTACCAGGGGAGAAAAACCTCTGATGGACGTCGGCAGGAAGAACCGCGAGTGAGCTCGGAGAAAGCGCGCGAAAAAGGCCTGAAAATTGGTGGGAAATTGCCTACGTTTTGAGCGGGAAGCTCTCGAGAAGAAGAAAATTGGCGTCTGTGTCCCAGGTGAGAGGGTGAAAAAATGGAAACTTTTAATTCACCTGAACTACAGAATATTGTAAAAGCCTTGAGCTTAATATTGAAAAGACTTTGGAGACAAGTTAACAGACATAAAATAGCTGGACTTTTAAAATTGATGAAAATAACTGTTGTAAGACTGCTGTTGATTACAGTTCTTAGTGAAACTGCTTGGAAAGAGGGGTGGAGAAACAGAAAGAAAGCAGAAGTAAAGAAAGTGGACACTTTAAAGCCCTTGCAAGAGAACTCGTCCACAGAAAGAAACTTTAAATCTTCCCCCCCCCAAACATTATTGGGCATAAAACTCCACGTAGTACTACGGAGTGGAATGGGGGGGGAGTGCCGAAAGCACGGAAGAAAAGCCTCAGAATATGCCCTTTTGTGCTAAATTTTCACGGATGCGTGGATTCTGGGAGGAAGGTGCGTGTCACAAATCGTGGGACTGTTAAAAGGAGACAGACTTTGAATCCCCGTGCCATTGTAAACTGGCAGACACGTGGAAACCACGCCGGAGCATGGGCAGGTCCATTTTAAGATTAGCAAAAATGAGTTTCAAGACACATTGTTCTTTTAGGATCAAAGCACCATAGACTGAAATAGAATTCTTAAAAAATAGGTTACTGGAAGACTGACTGAGCACATGCAAACCAAAATTTTAATTTCAATTCATCCAAACATCTGAGCCTGCAGAAGCAGAAGGTTTAGTGGGATGCATATCTGGATTGTTTAATTTCCTCTGATGCAGAACATTAGAGAAGAGGTCATGATTCTCTATGAATTTGATCTATCAGATAATCTGACTTTTTCATGACACAGTCACAGCCCTTGTTCTATCTCACAGTATATGTAAAAATGTTAACATAAAGATGATTTTGAACAGACATTTTATAATTGTTGACAGGGTTTGTTGGAATATTTCATGAGAAAGAGAAAGAGTGAAGCAAGTAGCTACTACCAGAATGGAGTTTATTGGTACAAAGATGAAAGAAGCAGGTTTCGAGAAGCATGCTTTGAGTATTTTAGAGGCAGAGGGAAGACCAGTTCTTCCTGTTTTGGTCATATATACATATATGTATTGGGAAAATTAGATCACACACAGTTAATATTTCACATATATTATCATAAATATTATTATAATTATTTGCTTTCTGTTGACATCAAGTTCACAGTTAAAAGAAAGATGAACTCTATCATGGGAAAAAAATTCCTTTGCTGATATTATCACCAAGATTTCCTACTGGATTTTTAAAGGAATACTTCAAACAAAGTAAGTCATCTTTGATATTTTTATTTTTATTTATTTATCATGCTGTAGTTTCATACTTCATAGTATTCTTTCACATTAAGTTCACAGGCAATATTCTCAGAGAAGGAGCAGATCAAAGAAAGAAGGAGAAAAAAGAATTACTTGAACAACCTAAGGTTCAGCTTCTTGTAGAGCCTGCTTTACTAGTTTACATAACAGTTTTGAAAGTCAACTTATTAAGCTGTAAATCATAACATTCTGTACTTTCTTTACCTTAGGAAAGATTATTGTAGATATAGGCACATTAAAAGAAACCATAGCACAGTTATGTGAGCACATATGAAACAAAAAGTTATGAATAGGGATTTAGGAGCTGTGACACATAGCTCAAATCTGGTTTGAATGCTGATGAGCATCATTGTTTTGAGCAGTTTACACAGTTTGACTCATCATGACTGACGTAAAAAGCACACTGTTGGACCCAGATAAACATTCCTTCCCTGAATTGCTTAGATACACCAGTTTCCGTTTCCTGTGGTCTGAAAGTTAGAAGCACAAACTTAGCAGTGAGAGGTGCAACACAAGAGCTTTTATAGGTGGCATTTGCCTTAGCAAAGCTCAGCCACAGTGGAAAGATGGGAATTCCAGCACTAGGGTCCATGAAACGTTGCATTTTATGCCCTTGGAGCTCCATGTTGATTTTACTGTTACTGGTATTGTTAGCAACAAGGTTCAAAGGTTGCTACAAACACGACAAAGTATCCAAGAAGGTTCAGCACCATGGCTCATTCAAATGGCTGAAATTCCTGATGTTTCTTTTACCTCTCTTTAGGAAAGAGGTATCAAGTGGGCCATTAAAAATCCCACACATACATCAGATTTCACCAGTGGAGCAGGAAAATTGTTCATGGGAATGAATTCAGGTTGCATTTATGCTTTTTATCTGGGTGAGAGGAAACTACAGTATAAGATATGAGGAAGACCAGTTTCGTAAGACTGAGAACTTCTGTTGACATCTTTTTCAGAGGAGAGAGATGCAGTATTTTCTGTGGAGGTGAGATTAGATTGGCTTCACAGGCTCCTGAAACTCTTATGAAAAGAAATGTTGTCGTGAACCATTATTAATATATAATTAAATGTCAGTCTACATCCATCTCACACATCGTTTTCCCTTCATTTCAAGCTTTAATCTGGGTGGTTTAGAAAGCAAGGAGCAGACCTATATTCTACACAAAAGACAGAGATATCACAAGGCTCTTTTGATCTAGTACTAGCAATGCTTGTCAGAAAAAGAAACCCAAAATATCTTTTTCCTGAAGTCTTATTTACAAAGCTGGGCACACTCTACCCAGAAGAGAAAATTAAAAAGAGGTAGGAGAGATCATGAAAAAAATCAGGACACTTAAATCAACTGGAAAACAGCATCTTGAAGAAGCTGCTGATTTGCAGAAAGCAGGGCTATCCTGCTTAGTTAGTGAAATGAGCCCACTGAAAATGATGCACTAGATTCTCATCTAAGCATTACCCAAGTAAATCACTTGCACAGCTGGGACAAGAAGGTGGCCCCAGTGTTAAACTAATATATTGGAAAAGCTTTAGCAAGGTTTGTACTGGCTATCTGGACTGAGAATGAGTATTAAAAACTGTAGATAGGTCCCAGAGCGCAGTTCAGACAAGTGTTTGCTTACCCAAAGCAAAGACATGTTTGCAAAATTCCCCCACCAATCACCAAATAGTTATATCCACTTCTTGAAGTACAGAAAATCTTTGTACAATCCTGCAGTAGAATTCATCTCCCACGCTTCAAGAAAAAAAATTAAACAACAAATGTTATTTTTATTCAGAAGGATAATCTGCTTCTGTGCTCCAGTAAAAGCTCAAGGCATCCCCTGACCCATGAGCTGATGGAGGAAGGGTAGTAGGGAAAGGAAATAAGGCGAAGTACCATGTTTCAGGTGTTGCCATGGGGCCACAATGCTTGTGAGAACTTTCAGTCTGATTTGCTGGGCACATGAAAGGAGTTCCATCCAGTAGGATACTTATGATCCACACATTCATCTTTATAATTAGATATCAAAACACATAGTTTCAGGAAAAGGGAAAGCAATGGAGTATCATTTCTAAAGGATCCTTTCCTATACAGTTGCTTGGGGCATTACTAAAATCATTCACCATTACTTAAAAGTCAGAAACTTAATATGGGGACTTAATTTCTTTGACGCATCAGTCTAGCTAGCAAGCTTGGTTGAAATTAACCGAGTTCAAAAGTTATTTAGAGAGGAATAAAATGGAGAACAAAACAGGAGACGACTAAAGAGAAACATGCCAAATTATTTCTTAAATATAATATATCCAGAAAGAAATTGGACTAGGCAGAGACCTTAACATCTACCTCTTTGCTTATAAATTTTTCTCCCAGACTGCAACAAACAACTGACAATTTTTGTCCATTTGCTGCAAGGTTGTGTTGTATGGGGGCAGTGGTTGAAGCCTGAGTAACACTTTCATACAGAAAAGGTTCATCAGAAATAATAATCAGTGCCTCTATATTCTAATATTATTTTAAAATATTCCACAATACCAAGATTGAAAAAGTCATGCAGCAATTCTTAATGTCATTGCTTCAAAAGAAGCAGTGTGCTAGTTGTTATGGTGATACCCAGAAGAACATGATGAGAATACATTTGAAATATAACTTGCTGTGGTTTACTCTGCTTTAACTGAGAGTGGGATCTGGCCTCATTTATTAAAGTACTGTGGAGGAGAGATTAAATCAGTTTTTATTTCTGAGCTAGACTGGAGGATAACATGGGCTTGGTTCTTGCAACAGCACCTGAGATGCTCAGCACTCAAGTGGCAAATCAACAAAGCGCTGAGGCTTAAGAGCCCGCATTGTCCTGCTGACATCAATAGGGCCTCTCACAAAAGGAAGTATGTGTTTCAGTGTAAAGATCAAAGCACCTTGAAAGACTTCTACAGCTTGTCAGGAGAAGTAAAATGATATCAGAAGCAGTGTTTTTCTTGGGATTGGCTGTGTTTTTTTAAAAACTGGTAAGAATTTTGAGCAGTTCATAGTGACCAACTGATCAAAATGCTTGTGCAAAATACCAATGTAAAATGGCTTTTCTTTCTTTTTGCACAAATTCACATTTATACTGTGGAACATATATTTTGGAGTTCCACTTTAAATGCATCTGTAAAGATGAGTGTCTCAGATTATAGCTTAAAGAAAGGAAAAAAATCATATTATAACAACATAAAGACCTATTTTGTTTCTTAAATATTTATATCTATTTACATTTATCTATTTCATAGAATATATACATATAAAATATACTTTATATGTCTCTGGTTTTGTGTGCAAGCTATAAATACATAAATTATGAATGAATTATTATAAAAATAGCCATGTTTCTAGATTACACTGCATAATAGATAAGCTGTTATTAGCCAAAAAAAAGTATAGGTTACACAGCTTCTCAACAAAAGGAGAGATTGATACTGCCTCTGTTGCTGCGTTTTGGGTGGTTTTGTGTGCATGCATGTGTTCATGTGTGTGTCTATGTGTGTTTTTTTCTTTTTTAGCATCTATCCCTGCTAATCTTTGCACTGCCAGTAGGGAAAATCATATCCATGGCAACCAGCTGCACCATTCCTACCCACATCAATGATGACTTCAATCTAAACTGTCAAAATATCCTATGCACATCATGTAAAATAGGTCTCTTTCCTTATACCTCTGTGCATCTAGTTTCTGCGGCTAGATGTTTATGCAAAAAAGAATTGTTCCTTTTGTCTTGGGTTGATAGAACACTGAATTTGTTTTGCACATTGGCAATGCAAAGCCATGCTCTCTTGCCAGCAGGTATACCACGTAATTGCATTATATTGCTAATGCTCCCTATATTATTTTGATAGTACCAACTACCTGGCTTGTGAGGAAGACTTGGAGTGAGCTTTAAAAGAACATTAGTATGGACCTGAGATATGCAAATAATGTTTAATTGGCTCTCTAGAGTCTACTAATTTTCAGGACTGGAAAGCTACCATTTGATTTCTTCTTCACAGTTAATGAAACAGAGAAAATATCCTTCACAAATCCACAACATATTAGTCACCATTTTTTGTACAAGGACATTCAAATGCCAAGGAGTTTCCTACTTGACGGGAAAAAAAAAAAAGCACATTAAACACTATGTGTTTCTGCCCCTAATTTCAATGTACATACAGTCCAAACATCTTTCCTTGGTCTCCTTCAAATGGTGATTCCTACATGTTACGGTTTAGGAATGGCACTCCTACTTTAGTGTCCCCCTACCCCAGCTGAGACTCTCCCAAAGCAGATGGCACTTGCTCACTCTCTCCATCCCCATCAATGAGAGAGACAAAAGACAGAGATTATGGGTTGAGATAAGAGCGATCTACTGGAAACAGCAATGAAATAAGAAAAAGAACAAGTAACAGCAACAATATTACTAATGAAAAGTATAAGACAAAGAAAGGATTTATACAGAAAAATATCGACAAAATGTTGACCTGCTCTTCCCCACCACACTGGGCTTTTCCCAGTGAGTAAGCAGTAAGAACAAGTTTCCACCTGCGGCCCCATGGCAGTGATATGTGGTATAGAATAACAACCTAGACACTCCCACACAGCTCCAGGCTCCACCCCCTCACAGCCACCGTGAACAAAATTAGCTCTGTCATGGCTGAAAGCCGGAGCACTACAATAACCTTTCAACCTACAACCAACCTACACAAATCTTATACATCCCACAGGAACACTGACCAGAAGTGCAAAAGTTCCTCAGAAAAGTCATGTCCCCACCTGTGGTCCTGAGCTGGGAGCAGAAGATACTTCGAGTCTCAACCACCAGAACACACAGCACAATCGAGTGAGATGCAAGGTGTTGACTTTTTGCTTTTCATACAAAGAAAAGTCAGGATGTCAAGACCTTGTCAGTGTTACCTGGTAAATAAAAAGTTGTGGACAAAAGATACAGCATTAAAAAGGATATTATTTTGAAGCAAAGATCTTTTGGTGGCAATTTATATGACTTGCACAAATAATTTTGTGCTTAAGACTGTATTGTATACTGTGAGCCAGGGGAAGGGTTAAGTGGTTGCATATATCTGTGATTCAGCAGTGCAATCAACAAAAGTAAAATTGTTCTTGTTGAGAAAAACAACTCCAAAATGTAATTAATAGTGAATATCCAAAAGAAAGGGTACTCACTGGGCACAAATGCTCTCATTTGAACATTAGCATGTAAGCGCGCTTTCCTTTCACAAAATTTCAACTACTCAAAGAAAAAAAGTTTATTTGGAAAAAGAGTATTCTCACAAAGTAAAATTTTCCTGTGAATATCAATCTTCTGTCAATTGATAACACTTTGCCATACCTTAACTAGTAAAGTGCAACACACAACACTGTGCTTTACATGTGGCACACTATAGCTGAGAATCCAGTATAAATTGCACCATTGGAACTGACCATCAGTGCCTCATTCACCTCTGTGGCATTAAGAAACTCATCAAAATATAATTCCACTGGTAATATTGTGTCTGGAATGGTTTTCTCCAAAGGCATTTAGAAGGAGGACATAAACATAAATTTCCAAAACACCAGCCTGCCTCTTCTGAAGGGATTGGGTGGAACCTGCAAAAGGTCACTGCAGACATTAAAAATCAGGATTTCCCCCTGGCCCAGGTGAACATGAGATATGAGATACAGAATGGCCTCACTGGAGCTGTCAGGATCCTTCTGAAGTTTCCAGCCTATCTGCTGCTGAATGGAGAGGTGGTGAGAACTCATACCCTGCTTGTGGTGGTCTGAGGAAGACTCCTCAGCTGAACATGAAGACAGGAATGTGATGGAGAGAGAATGAATGAATGGAAAGTAAGTATCTTTGTTTATATCCCTGTACATATTTGAAAATGCAGGTCAAATGATACAATATATCCTCTATATCATCATACCATATAATCCTCTAGAAGAGTGGGCACAAGCTATTTTTATTGCTGTGATAGTCAGGAGGGAGGAAGGTATATTAATAAGATACAATAACTCTTAATAATAGAATCCCTTGTCTCAGCTCTTTGTCACCAGCTGGAGTGTTCCTATGAAAACCGAAGATGTCATAGTGCTGTGAAATAATTGTGTTCACATATTTAATAAGACAAATATAATCATGTAAATATATAAAATTAGGGGGCAATTTTGTCAC
Source organism: Myiotriccus ornatus (assembly GCA_036023395.1). Classification (NCBI taxonomy): domain Eukaryota; kingdom Metazoa; phylum Chordata; class Aves; order Passeriformes; family Tyrannidae; genus Myiotriccus; species Myiotriccus ornatus. Next base: position 12,938 of record JAYRBT010000239.1, on the reverse strand, counting down.
AAGTACTCACTGTAAGACTCTGAACCTAATATTTGTAAGAAAATGCTCAGTACTATTATTTTTCACCTTTATCATCAGTACTATCTGAATACAACAGGGAGATGTTTTCCAGACATAACAATCCACAAAACTACAATTTGGAGTATTATTTGTGCTTGAGAAAACATGCAGAAAGTTTGCTGACTGCCTTGTCTGGGAGTTTACATATACTGGAATGTGCAAAGTGCAGTCAGAGCTTTGACAAACTTACATGGAACAGTCCCTTTTCAGATGCTGTTGCAGCACTGAAGCTTCATGGTGTCACTTAATGACTGACATTAAAACCCAGATTTTGCATTTAGCTGAGATCTTTGAGGAGCCATTGCTGATTTCCCTTATGCCATTATAATTTCAATGAGGTTAAATTTATCCTAATATAAGAGAAAGAGTGACTCTTGTCCTAACCTTCTAAAAACCCAGTTTAGCCATATAGATAATGTCTGAAACAGAGAATTTTTTTGGTCTTGCACTGTACTATTCTTTTAGAATTAGGACCCAAGTGTTGCATACTCTATTTAAATCATAAAGAAAAACTAGATACATTATTAAAAATGTATTAATAGCAATAAATTTTCTGAATGTTTGCATTGAAAACTTAAATGTCAGTATCTCACCTGATATTACTTACCAGTTAGAAATAAGGTTTTAATTTGCTTTAGAGTCTGAGCTGCAATCCCAGCAGCTTTGGCAATAAAAAAAATATCATTAAGCAGCCTCACTAGAAGACCAAAAATGGATCTTTGGAGCAGTCTTATATGTTCTTGTTCTCAAGAGAGGGGTTTTTTCCCCCTCTAACTGTTTAAAATTAATATAAATTCAGGGGGAATGAGAAGTTCTGAAATAAGTCTATTACTCTGTTACTGAAACATAATTGAGTATGATCTCATAGATTATCAAAGAGTTTTATGAAATGCAACAGGTCATAATTCCAACACCAGGAAACAAAGGACACCTAATAACTGGTACAAAAATATACTTTCTTTTAGTGACTTAACAGATTCCCCACTTCAACATGCAACAGAACTAATCAGTTTTGAAGATGATGTTGATAAATAATTTAAGACCTCAACAACATTGAAGGATTCAGTAAGATGAGACTTAGGCGTTCAGAAGAAAAGACAAGCTAGTGACTCCAAGTGCTGCTTTCCTCCTATTTGGGGATACTTCCGCTGGTGCAACAGGGTGGAAATTAGTTGCAGTGATTGCAGCACTAATGGAATTGTGCCAGACTTGTTCTTCCATTCTGCAGCATTTTGTGGGAAAATGGTGAAATTTGAGCAAGATGGCACAATACACCGTGTCTCCATATATCTGCATTTGCTTAAAAAACAAAGGCAGGTTTTACGTCAGAAGTTTTGCATATTTTGATGTTTGATTAATTTCTATTCAGGAACTGGTTTTGCTGGAAATGTCTCGATGAACACTCAGAAGAAATTCTTATTCCTCAGAAAAAATCCCAGATGCAGAATAATTTAGAATGTTCAAATATAGAAGTAACTCCACCCCAACACTCAGAAAAAAAGTTTTTATTTGTCTCTAATGTGGATTGAAATTAAAAATAGAAAAAGGAAGCAATTTCAAAACAAAATAATTTCTTTCTCACACAATTAAAATGTTCTTCGTGTGGTAGGATCAGGTGACAGATGAACTTCTGAGAGGAAAGGATAAAGTGAAAAAATATGATGTGTATTTTTTAAGGAGGACTAACATTTCAAATTAGACCTCCCTTTCTACATGCTCAGACAAAATTATTGGCTGAGAAAGGAAACTGCAGCTCTGCTAGTATTACACAATTCATGCATTTCATGCTGGGATTGTACTTCATTACATGCTGAGATTGAACTTCTGACAGAAGGAAGATATGAATTAAAAATAAATATACAAATTAAAATGGACATCTCTTTGTCTTTAGTTTTCAGGAACAGGAACAGACTACAACATCACTTTCATGAGAGGTGATCAGAGCTTCATTGTCTCCCAAGAGTTCCGCTATGGCTCATCACATGAGATGAAAAACGATCCGTAATCCAGAAGAGTTTAATAAGAAACACAGAGAATTCATAGTGTTTCTCTGCAAAAGTTTTAGCCTGGAAAATAAAGAAGCAAAAAGAAGTCCTATACTTATTTAAAAACAAAATCTTCCCATGATCATTACAAAGATTACTTGACATGTGTTGTGACTGATTGACGTGTTTCACATTTGTTTGTCCATGAACAATATCCTTCACATGTAGATTTACTGTCCATAGCAAATGAATTACGTATTTGTCTCCTCTCTTTTTTTCCCGCACAGTGCTGTGAATATTTATGTTCTTCTTGAAAAGGAGGGACTTTTACATACAGGCTGGTAGCAATAATAACAGTAAAGCTGTTGTGTTGCAAAGAACAGAGTTCAGACAGTTTGACCTAAAACAGTATTTGTACTTGTTATAAACATTTGAGAAGAGCTTTGGTCCGAGAAACTTTTTTTAAAAAATTGAAAACTCAAGAAAACGTGGGATTATTCATGTGAATTGTTTGAAGAATTTAGTACAGCCTAGTACAGCCATCATGAACTTCTGCTAGTGTTTGTTTTTCAGAAACACTCGTTCAATAACAATTCACCTGCATGAGTATCTGCAAAAGGAGGACTACATACCCCTGTGCACAAATATTTGAAGAAGATGAATGACAGATCCATAGCTGTATACTGATGCAAAAAAAGTCCATGCACTGACCTAATCAGGTAATTCACACAATGCCATGAGACAAATCTGCCCAGTCACAAAGAATCTAAACATTGAGCCATAAGAACAAAGAGAGATCCATATTTGAATACTTCAAGGAGAGAAGACAATAAACTTTGCTGAAATGCTAGTGAAGATGTCATACTAAATGAAATTGAAAAATATAAAAGGAGAATATTCCACAAGAAGCAAAAAGAGCTAATTTCATAGAATAAAATATTAATTGTGAGCTATTCACTCAGCATTAATATTTGGTTTATAATTGATACCAAATAATGCAGTTCTACAACCATGGAAAAATTAGTGAAATGCTTTATTTATAAGTATATCTTATAGTTTTATAAGTGTTTCAGTAGTTTGAAAGATTTAAATTATCTTCATATTCCAGAAAATTTATCATAAGACTGCATCAGGGAAATTCTTCTCATGCAATTTTGAGGCTCCTTCCAGGGAGTGGGATGAGTTAATTTCCCTGGGACAGTCTGTCACAGCAGAACGGTACCTTGTTTTCTAAACTTCCTCCCCTTCTGCTTTTCCTTTTCTACATTATATTATGCAGTTGTGTGGGGACGTTTTCTGTTTCTTTTTTTTTTTTCAGCATGTATTTGTGTAAGCATCACTTACATAAATGATGCTATATTTCTCATTATTTACCCTACTCTCTGGTAGCAGGTGTTTGCATTTCACACAAAAACTGTTCAGTTTTCAATTTAAATGCCAAACTTCTATGGTGGGGTGTTTGTTGTTTGTTTTTTTAAATTTTCCTCAGAAACTGGCAAAACTCACCATGAACCCTGCATGGGAGACAGTCAGTTAAAATCTACAGGCAATGATTTTCAGTACTGGCAGCTTTGGAGTTGTCTCCGCAACAATTAAACACAGCAAATATCTGAAGACTGTAAAAGGGATAGTGATAACTCTTTTCTCATTTCCTCACATGCATTCTGTGTGTTTTTGACATGAAGGGGTAGGGACCCATTTTATGAAAATAACATAATGTGTTTGAGGCGTAACATGATAAGGGAAGAATGAGCAAAGGAAAATACACAGCAGTAAAACCTTTCCTTCTGAGATGCCACTTCAATGTTTTGGTGGCTGAGACTACCATCTCTTTTATCTGTATAAATAAAACCTTTAAAATTAGCCAAGCCTATAGCAGAGGAAAAATCTTGGGATTCTTAATGCAAATGACTGGGAGCCAAATATTGTATTTCTCTATCTGCTACAAAATACTCTACTTCCTTGTAGAGAACATTTCAATAGTTTCCTAGTTTTTCTTGGATGCAGGAAAAATAATACCTTCCTGATGTGAGTAATACCAGGTTCAGTTGTTTACTGTTCATGATATGTTCAGATAAGACAGTGATCAGCCACACACAGAGACTTTTTTTATCAGGTCAAGTTCTTACTGACTTCGATTGAATTTCGTTGAGATAGAGGGAAAATGAATAAAAAATGTGACTTATTATAAATAACTACTCATGTAAACCTTTCATTTAGGTTTATTTAATGTAGAGTCCTCACACCTATGCAGTGTGATCTCAGGAATATGGGCTGGGTTTCCTTCTCTTTTTTCTTGTCCTCCTTTTCTCTGTGCACAGTGCCCAGATTAATGGAACCCTGACTTATCCAGAGGTTATTATAATGCACTGAAGTAATGAATAATCACTTATGAGCAAAAAAAAGGACCAAGAATATCTGAGGGATGATGCTTGAAGCGGTTTAAATCATACATTTGGATTATTTAAATGTAGTTTTATAATATTTAAAATCTCTTTTGAATTGGAAGACATTAATTTCATATTGAAGCTTACAGCTAATGCTACTGTGGTGTTTCATATGTCAGATCAGGATTTCAGGTAAAAATACATTTAGGGGGGAAGTCTGTGTGTAGCTAAGAGATGTTTGCCCACCCTAAATGAATGCAGAATTTTTTTAAAAAACATGCCACTAAATGTACTAGATCAAGAGTAAAACAATTGTGCCCTCTCCCCAGTACAAGCCTAAACTTGCTTAGGTTGATCAAGATTTGACAGAATGTATTTTAGAGACAAGCATTTATTCCAGGCCTATCCTGTCATCCCATCCCTTTTTCCTCTGCTCAAAATGATCCTCGAAAGTGCATGAAAAGTTCCTTTGTGTTTGTCACAGAATCAAACCCACTATATTTTAAGGTCCTCTTCCCAAGCAGAGCAATTATTTCTGATGGCAACATGAGCAAAAGTATATCGCCTTCCCAAGGTGTAAGCTTTAACTTCCCAGCAGCATCCCATGAATCATGCAGGTGAGACACAGACATCAGGAATAACACCACTGTGGCTGCTGGTGTTTTGCTTGAGGTATAGCCCTTCAGCAGGAAGACATCCTTCAAGCAAAATCTTTCTTTAATAGCAGGTTAAAGTGCTGCCTGAAGGACAATGGGGCATCAGTATGGTAAGTCATTGCTGCACTTACAGCAATCACTGCATGGTTTGATCCAATTTTAATATTTTTCATGGAAAAAAACCCTCTCTTACTGAGGATATTGAAGTCAGGAGTCAGAGAAGGTAAGGACTCCAGAGGGTTACAACTTAGGACGAATTTCACTGATGATTTCACTTTTGCTCTGCCTAGATATTAATGGCAATGGCCATATACCAATTTTTTTTCTTTTTTTATATAATCAGAAACTGTCTCAAAAGTAATATCCCACATAAACATCTTCTGTGAATGTGCTGCTCTCAAGATAAGGTGTATTCCTCTGTTTGCCACAAGAAAGATCACATCACAGGGTCTCTCTTTACTCCTTTCATCAGTAATTTTCTCCCTTTTGATTTCTCCTCTCTTCTTCCAAATCAAATCACCTCTCATCCTTACCTCTCTTTTGGCTACCCCATTTCCCTACTCCTCTTTATCATCACATTTTTCAGTCAAGCTATTTAATCCCCAAAGAATAGAAAAGGGTGGGATGGAGTCTTAGAGTCTTCTCTTCAAAGCCTTCTGAACAAAACCTGTACTCATTTGGAAAAAAAAAGAAAAAAATCAAATAAAAGACTCCATAGGAACTCTATGATATTTTAAAATAAGGGGCACAAACCAATTAATGAAACTCCTAAGTCAAAGATCACAGTGACAGAAATATCCAAAATGGTTTTTTTTCCTGGATATTCTAGCATCATTTGGCAATCCTTTGAAATGCATGATGGATATTATGGAATATTATGCAAAACACATTAGGGAAAACATTTTGAAAAAGAGGTTCTCAACTTGAATGCACACACAATGCACAGTAGGTTTTAAAATAGATGTTGTAGCCTCTTGTGCAAAGAGGGTACAAGGGACAAGGCCCCATCCACAGCTTTTGCAAAGTGAGTGTCTCACTGAAAGACAGTCCTACTCCCAGAGCAGGTGACAGGAACAAAAAGCCTAAATTTTGTTGTCATCAGCAGTGGCAACATCATTGTAATACTGCTGGACTGCCAGAGATAGATGTGCTGACTGCACATTCCATTTAATATGGCTTTTACCCTAAATCTTACTGTGTATCACAGTTCTGTTTCATTAATTTTCCTTTTCCATGTGGCTATCTTTGGTGCTTACATGCATCATATTTTGCATGGGAGACTGAACCTCCCCAAGGGCCAGCACAACTATGAGATTCTGGATCAGAACCATTTGTAACAAGAAAGCTTTAGATGTGATTATTTTATCCTCCACTGGCTCATTTCAAGACACTCACAAAAGCTGAGTATTAAGCTAAGAATTAGGAGAGGGAAGCTAATTATCTCCAGTAATTTAAGTACATAAACTAGCTTTGGCTCTCTGTACCCTGTTTCCCAAGTGCTGAGTCCTCAATTAATGCTTTCCTTATCTCCTTCCTTTAGTTTATGAAAAGGTATCCAACCCTCCAATTCTCCTTCCTTAAATGATATTTTAGACAGCAGAAAAATCAAAATAGCCTTATAAATAATATGTTTAGAGTGTGGCTGTTCCTTTCTCAAATTGCATCTCAACTTAAACAAAAGTGAGTGGTGACACCTCCCATGCGTAAATGGGAGGGTGCATATGGCATATCAAAGTGAGGGTTTCTTATTTATATGTTGCTCATATTTATGCAAGTTAAAGATGTTTACAGCTGAGGCTGATGTCACCTTCTCCAAGAATCTCAGGCACTGGTCAAGGCTACAAACAGCAGCGCAATCAAGCTCGTAACATGTTTTTTATGGAAAGAGAGAAGTGCTATAGGCTGGGAGGGCATGGGGGGAAACTAACGCAATTCTCTTTGAAAAGATAGCCAACATTTTCGAAAAACAAGCACTGTATATTAGTTCAGGTTATTTAATGGCTTTCATGCTGTAGGAATATTTGCCAGTGATGAAAATGTTGCAGAGCATATCAAACCACGGTGCCACACAGCCTGCTGCACTCGGTGGCCAGTGTTTAAAATAACGCTTATGTATTATTCATTAAGAGTTGATGTTTATGCAAATTACAGAAGCATGTTCCCAATCTAGCCATCTGGGGTTAATAACAACAATAAAAACAACAGCAAAAATAACGATAAAAAAATACATACATAGCTGCTCTCTGATCAAACTAGCAAGATTTGAGTCATCCCCAGAATCTATATAATAAATGCTAATTCTCCTTCATTAAATGCATTAAAAGAATTCAAACCTTACCTGGTTAGCTTTATAGGGCCCTCATATTTTCTGGGTGAAATATCTGACTGTGTGGGCAACAAATAAAACTGAACTGAAAAGCTGATTAAGGGCACTTACTTAATGCAAAGCCACTCACTGAATATTCATATGATATCTGTGTTTCTGCAAATTAAAGGAAAGAAAGTCCAAGAGGATTGGTTGTTATAGCCCACAAACACTGTACAGCACAAAACCAGAGAATAGTGACAAACAAATCTTGAAAAATCATAGCTGTAAAGGAGAACAAAGAGTATAATAAAATAATAAAAGTCTTACAATGAATTAAAGGTTTCAAAAGTTTTATTTAATCATGCACTGTTTAACCTTGTCAGATATTTGTATACAATGTACAAATCTGCAATTATCACCACCCTATAAGACAGTATAACTGATGTTTGTCAACTATATTTATTCTGTAACTGTGTAAGCAGAATTATTTTTCACCTTAAGGAGACGAAAAATAATTTTTAAAAAAATTTATGATGTGATACATTAAGAACAAAACCCATGGGCTTGTGTTACACTTTATTTAGTCTTCCTGGTAAGCATTATTCTCAAGGCAAATGATAGTGGAAAGCAGAGTGTGCCAGTGGGAGTCTGATAGAAAACTCCTTGGTATCTTAGGTTTGTTGTGTAGCTGCTTCATTCCAGATGCAGGCTCATATGTGACAAAGCTAATATTACTGTTCCACTGGGCTTGTTCCTCGCCTAAAATAATTTTTAAAAGACCATGGATTTTTATAATTAAAAATCAAAATGCATGTGAAATTTATATGAAGTGCTATTTCTCAAATCAGGTTCAAATATATCAGTCCAAAGTCCTTAATATGGTAATCACCAAACCCAATAGTGCTTTTTTACATGAGATATTTCAAAATCCAAATGATACAGCATATCGGAATTGCCATTTTCTTGATAAGACAGAATATATATAAGTAGAAATACAACTTTTGTGCAGTATGTTATATTTTAGTCTTTTCCATTTATTCCTATAAATGAAATACACTTTCAAGAGAGGTTCCCATTTGTAGATAACCATTTATTAACAATACCATTGTAATTCAAGGTGTAAGAAGTATCAGGTGAAACCATCTCACACACGACATTTGAATTACATCTGGGTCTTTTGTGTGATTTCCACTGATATCTATTGGCTGCTCTTAGCAGATTATTCTTCATTTGAAATAAAAGAACAACCACCAGGACAAAACCCAAATGCTGTTCTAGGTGTATGCATGAACAGGGATCACTGGTTTGTAGGAGGCTGATGGGCTCCCCTTCCTGATGAATTGAGAACAAATGCACTCTCTCAGAAAGTGGAATGATGGTGCCACAGCAGGAAACTGAGGTATACCCTTGGTTTCATGACTGCTGAGATTCCACTGCCAGTTTTGTTGTGGTTTTGAAGACCAACCATCCCAGCCCACATTTTCACTAGTCCTAGAGGGAACTGGGGATTTTGTCATAGCAGCTTATGATTTCATAGTTGATGCCCTTGCTTGTTGTGGGATTTACTGTCTGCAAGGTACTAGCAGGTATGTTGTCATAGAATCACAGACTCACAGAATGGGTCAGTTTGGAAGGGACCACAGTGGGTCATCTGGTCTAACCTCCTTCTCAAGTAGGGTCATCCTAGAGCACGTGGCAGAGGATTGCATCCTGGCAGTTCTTGAATATCTTCACTGAGGGAAACTCCACAGCCTCTCTGGGCAGTCTTTTCCTGTATGTGCTCCCTGCAGAAACAAAGTTCATCCTCATGTTCAGGTGGAACTTCTTGTGCATTAGTTTCTGGCCATTGCCTCTTGTCCTAGGTGGTGGCACCACTGAGAAGAGCCTGGCTCCATCCTCTTGGCACCACCCCTTCATATACATTGATGAGGTGTTGTTGGTACTTGAACAAGGGCAAAGAGACTTTTGGCCATGGGATACCAAAGAACCATGTGAGTGGCAGAAGGTCACTCACATGGTTCATGTGTGGCAGAGGGTCCCACATGCATGGTTGGGTTGCTCAGAGCAGGCAAAGGAACCAGGGTGAGCTGCTTGGAAGGAAATGATAATGAATATCCAGCAGGAGGTTAATCAACTGGTGAGTATAACTATGTGCATTTAAAAATCCCAAGCTAATAGGGACAACAAGTATACACTGATTTCCTTTACATCACCCACTGAATAAAATTTATGCAACACAAGGACTTTTCTATTTTCAAGGTGGCCATACAGTACTGAGAGTCCTACTACAGGACTCAAGTGCTCCCAAGTTTTTCCATTTCTTCTCAAAATATATAAATGTAAAAAATTTTTTTTCATCAGAGAAGAAATAATAATTTCCCCAAGCTGGACACAGCACCAGCTGCAACATCATAAATATTCAGCCACTGACAGAGCAGGATGTGCATGTGAACATTGATGCAACTATTTAGCAAAGCAGCATCTCATTCATATGATGCATGGGCATGCAAACAAGCAGGCATATTTACAAGGCAGAAATAAGAGTAGAATATGAAGAAATTTTGAGGGACCTTAATCAACTTTATTTTCTTTGTGTCGACCACAGTGAACGTTACTCCTGGGTGCCAGCAGAAAGTTTCCCTCTGGATTAAGTGGGGTGGAATCAGCTGTGGATGAAGAAGGATGAAATGCTGTTGGCTTTTCAGTCTTTAGTCTTATTCTCATGTATTTACATGCATTTACTTCTAGCACTGGGTACAGTGTGATTCAGAATGTGATATGGATCTAGCCAGGTTTTTTGTTCTTCTTTTTTTTTTTTTTTTAAGGTAATTTAAATGCAAGTGGAAGCTGACAAAATTCTACCTTTTCAACTTTACCATTAGCAAAGATGTATGTACATGACCTAGTTCTACAAACTGATGTTTCTTCACCATAGTCCTGTCAATCCCTCACCTTTCAAGCACACTAAACCAACAAAGTAAATTATTTTAAAGAATAAAGAAACAGAAAAAACTTGATCCATAAACTGGCTTCTTTGTTCTGGCAACTGACACATCTCTAAGTGCCTGGAAAAAAATAAAAGGCATTTCTATTGTGAAGCTGATGAACAATTAGGCAATTTCAATTCATTTGATGGCAAAATGCATAGTAATAATGTTTCTCATTTTTCTGTCCCGTATTTTTTTTTTTTTTTCTGCAGCAAATACCATTAAGTGAAGCAGCAAGGGAACCTCAGTTTATAACCTCTGGATTAGTGACAATGCTGGACATTTAACTAGTTTTAAGAAGCTCACATATGGAAATTACTATCCCACCACTGTTTCACAGTCATTTAGGTAATGAGAATACAGTTGTACTGGCTTGCCAGCACAATTTTATCCTACAGAGACTACATAGACCTGTTTAGACTTGAGCTTTCACACTGTTTTCAAAACTGAATGACAAAAAGACAATCAGAAGAAAACACTTTAAAAGCTCATCCACATGCTCTTTATCTCCTGGATCTCCAAAGAAATAAAAATACTTACACCACAATACCCTACTGAAGCATGATCCAAACTTTTTCTGACTTACCACACTCCCAAGGATTCATCTCACATTTTGGAAAAGGTGATATTGAAAATGTCTCCATAACAATGCTTTTTCTGTTCCTTGTCCAAGCAGCATGCCTACATGGGATTCACCTCCCTGCATTGGCTCATCTCTGACAATTTTTCCTTCTTTCAGTAGCATTTCCTGAAAACTTCTTTTCATACTTTCCTGTTTACTTCTCTCTTTATCCTTTTCTTGTCTCTCAGCTGCTGTTCCAACAACCAACTATTTACGTCTAATTAGTAACTTTCCTGATCTTCCAAAACCTATTTGAAATCCTCCCTCTCCTGGCATCCTCTTTTCATCACTAGCTAGGCGTAAGACTGGAAAGTTTGATCCCATGTGAAGTAAACAAAGATTAAGTATCACAGAAAATTAGACCAAAGAACAAAGAGGAAACATACCTTTGTGTCATATATTATTGAAGCAGAGAAGACTGAGAGGTGGGCACTCAAAGATTACACAAAAGTATTCCAAGTCTGTTTTAAAGAAAGCCATTATACTGTAAACTGTTAGAGAAACACCTAGAAGATTCACCCATACCGAGAAGAAAAACACCAAGAGGTGAACTTTTCTTGCTAATGGAAAGTATGGAATGCTGAAATTTAAAAAAAAAGCATTACCACCAAACGTAAGATTAAAAGGTGTGGAGTGCTGTGGGAGTGTGAGTGAGGGTGGAATCACCTTTTACAGTGTCTGTGACATTAGGTTCAATGAGACAAAAATAAATTAAAGGGGAAATTTGTGCTGCAGTCAAAGATTGGTTTTTTTTAATGAAAACTGATACAAGATGGAAGAGAAATGAAAGAGAAAACATATTTTTATAACATAATGGGATTTTAAAATTAAGCACAGGAGGCATAAACATCCTGTGCAATTTAAAAACCAAAACAAAAACAACAAACAAACCAAAACCCCAACAAAACATTGTGTGTCTGTACATGAAAGCCTGCTGTCTTTTCAAAACATTCTGTTGTCACCTAGGTGTGGAAAATTAATGTGTGGGATCGCAATGGCCATGCATCTCTTTCCACAGCCAAGAGGTGCAGTAAGGATGTCTGAAAATAGGACTAGAAGAAAAATCCAGACTAGAAAAGACCTTCAAAAATCCTTTCTGGATTCCAATATCTTGATACTCTGCTGTTCCGGGAGGTCTGTTAATAGCTGCTTTGAAAAACACCTTGTCTATGAGGGATTTTTTTTTATCACTACACCTGCAGGTGACAGGTGTACTCACTTTCAAGTGACATAAAAGACAAGGATCCACAGATAAAGCTGTTCAGGGGATAAAAAAGAGAGAGAAAAATATATTATTTGTTTCTACCACAGAAACACTTCTCTGTAACAGGAAGGTACAGATTATGTGCTGTGAATAAAGTCCCACAAAGTCTGGAAACTGCCTACCTTGGTTGGAGCTGAGGTCCCTGTGGAAGATGTAATTTTGTTTAGGAACTGAAAAAGAAAAGTAATTGTCAGATTCTGTATACGAAATCTGTCAAGGCTGGAAGTAAGAGTCAATAATCCAATACGCATTTTATACCACTTCTTTAGTGAATGTGATATATATAATTTTCAGCAACAGGAATTATTAAAAAACATTAAATTCCATCATTTGTCTTTTTTGTTTTTTCTTTTCTTGCTTCTATTCTGTATCTCCAGGCTGCTAAGGATGAATGACTTAGTCAGGGAGGGCCTAAAGGGTTTCCACAAGAATTTGCATTGTCCCTCTAGATGAGGGAAATTTGAGAGCAGAGGACTTACATTATTGCAGTACTCATTCTCAGAGCACAAAACATAGTTTCTGTTTCCCATTTTACTTTATCTCATCATCTCTCATGGCTGGGCTTCGCAAACGAAGATTTGGGAAGTCCTCCACCCACACTTGCTACAAGCGCGCTGATGGCTAAAAAGGCCAATGCGAGATAGACAAGTCCGGTTGCAGAAGGCACAG
>JAYRBT010000238.1:0-20860 GCA_036023395.1 Myiotriccus ornatus | reverse complement strand
CTACAGTTTTGTTTCAGACTCCAACAGGGAAAAAAAAGAAAACAGAAAGGGGGGGGGGGGGAAAACAACCAACCAACCCAAGAGGGGCTGGAAACGGCAGAGCTTCGATTTGGATTAAAAAACCCCTTTTTTGGGTTGGTTTGGGCGCTGGGGGGGGAGAGGGGTGCCGTGGGCACCCCGTTATGGGCGGCTGGGAATGGGGTGACCCCCCCCGTCAGCCGTCCCCCACCTCCCCTCGCCACCAGAGGCCGTCACGGAGAGCAAAAAGGAGGGGGAAAACAAGGGATAAAATCCCCAAAAACGGGATAATCTCCCAAAGAGAGGCGGGAGGGGCAGCGGGCGCGGCCGCCGCTGAGGTGTGTGTGTGTCCGTACAAAGGAACAGCTTTGGTTTCGCCCTCGGGGGCGCCGCCGAGGGGCCTTTTATGCATCCTGGGCCGGGGCATGGGCGGGGGGGCTCTCAGCACCAAGGGGAGGGGGGGCTGCAGCCGGGGGTCCCCATGGGCACGGGGGCTGCGGTTGGGGGTCCCCCAGCTCCGAGGGGCGGGGGCTGAGCCTGGGATTTTTGGTTCTCGCTGCTGCCCTGGCCCTGCCGAATCCCTTCTCCCATCCAGACCCCCAGCCATGGGACTGGGAACCCCCAACCGGGAATGGAGTTCACCCCCGGAATCCGCCTGGATCCCGGCAAACTGCCTCCGGGATCGTCCCGGGGGAAGAGGGGGCACGCTGGGGGCGTCGGTCCCAAACGGGGGGGTCCTGGGAAGCTCCGGCTCCTGGCTGCTCCATGCAGGAACTGGAGCACCAAGAGAGCACGGAGACCCCGCTGACCCCCGGGAGTGCTGGGGGGAGCGAGGGGGGGCCGGACCTGGGGTCCCCCGGGGGGGTCCCGCCGGATTTGGGGTCCCCCGGGGGGTCCTGCCCTGCAGCAGATTCCGGCCTGTGCCGAGGAGGAGAAGGAGGAGATCCCAGGAACAGGATGGATCTGCCCCGGACGCTCATCCTTCATTTTTTGGGAGGACATGGACCCCCATTGCCCCCCATTGCCCCCCATTGCCCCCACGTGGGGTCAGGGGGCTCTGAACACCACGAGAGGGGAGCTGGGAAGGTGCCTGGGAGTCCCCACATCCCACTCCGGGGGTTTCCCAGACAAAGCTCGGGATGCAGCGGCTCCCGCCGGGCTGGGGAGGGTCAGGCTGGGGACTGGGGGGGGACCCGTGGGGGTTTAGCACCTAATTTGAGGTTCAGTTTGCCCGGGAATGGGGACGGGCAATGCCGGGCTCGCACCAAGGAATGGGCTCAGAGAGGAGCCGACGGGGCAGGACAGGGGGGAACAGTCTCAAAAGTTCGAGTGAGACTTTCTTTGGGTAAAAAACCCGACAGAGTTATAAAAAGGGAAACTCAAAAGCTTAATAAATAACGGAGAGAGGCTTGGGAGGTGGGGGGAAAGCACAAAAAAGTCCATTAATATTCAATATTTAAATAACTCCGTTTATAAAAAGGCAGATTAAGGGCTCCCCCTCGGCGGGGCCGGTTGGTTTGTGGTTTTTTTTTTTTTTTTTAATTATTGAAAAAATTTTTTTTTAAATACTTTTTGTAGCCAAAGTCAGTGCAAAGGAGTATAAAAGAAAAACCAACAGTTCCATGCCCTAGGGATGGAGGGGCTGCGCTAGAGACAGGGGGAGAACTGAGGAGGGGGGTGGGCTGGGCTGGGGGGGGGGCCCGGAGGGGGTTCAGCCGATTTTGTGCTCGCCCCGCACGATGTGGGAGGAGAACTCGTACCGGTCCTGGCTGTGGTAGCCACAGATGTTGCACTCGAAAGGGTCTCTGAAGCCGTGGCAGCCCATGTGGATGGTGAACATGACGTGGTCCAGGAAGAGGATCCGGCAGTGCTCGCACTTGAAGGCCCGGAGCTGCTCTCCGTCCTCGTTGAGCACCCGCAGGGATTCTTTGGTGGAGCTGGGGGTGCACCGGACGCCCGGGGGTCCCTCCGGCCCCTTGGGCTCCTCTTTGGCATAGGCTGGGCTGTGCCGGCTGCTGCCGGGCGCCAGCTGTGAGCTCCGCTCCTCGTGGATGCTCTCCGTGTCCGTGGAGTCCTGGCAGCCGTTGGAGGGAGACCCGCTGGGCTCCCGGGCCCGGAACACCACCGACACCCCGTCGGGCACCTCCTCATGGCCCTCGGCCGCCTCCCGGCCCCCCGGCAGCTCCAGCCGTGCCGGCAGCGCCTGGATCTGTGTGTAGACGGAGCTGATGACGGGGGTGACCTCAGAGATGCAGTTTGTGGGGGGCAGGCGGAGCGAGCGCAGGTGCTCCCCCCCCAGCAGGGACAGGGGGCCGCCGTAGGAGGCGTCGAGGGGGTGGTGGGCTGAGACCACCTCCACGTCCTTCTCGAAGCTGGAGTTCACGTCGAAGGGGAGCTCGGAGAGGGCGAAGCGCATCTGCTTCTCCCCTGCGGGAGGAGAGTGGCGTCGGAACGGGCGGGTTTGTATTTGGGATACCAACCATCCCCCATATTAGTGTTGGAACAGTCAGGTTTGGTGCTGGGATGACCACCCACACCCCCTCATATCCCCTCCCTTCCCAGCACTGTGTCCGACACCGATCCCATCCCAGAGCGGAGGCCCCGAGTAGACCCCCCCACAGCCCAAGGAGTGGGTCTCAGCTCCCAGGGGGCACCTGACAGGGCTGGTGTCTGGGGGCTCCCCGTTCCCGGTGGGAGCACATCCCCTTACCCACGAATTTCTGCGGCGTGGAGCGTTTCCGTTTGGTGAAGCTGTTGGTCAGGCGGTCGATGAAGGTTGGCCGCTCGGCCGAGGGGTGGAGCAGGGAATCGGGCACGATCTCCAGGTCCCGCATCTCCTCACCTGGGGAGAGAAGGGAGAAGCCCGGATCAGCCGGCGTGGCGGGACGGGACAGGCTTGCTGCCACCCAGGCCGGAGACGCCGTGGGCAGCACTCCGGACACGCCGCTCCTGCCCTCTGCCAGCTGGGACGGACCTACGGACCGGCTGCCGGACCCTGAGCTTACCCCGTCGGTGGTCGGTCGCAGGGGAGCGCCGGCAGCCGGTCCGCATCCCTCCTCCGTCCAGCCGGGCCCGCTCCTGCCACTTTGGGAAGAGGAGCTGCTTCAACGGATCGAAGTGCCCTCGAGTTCTCCTGCCGGTTCTCGACCCCGGCGAGACAGACCTGCCCCGCACTCTGCGGGCGAGGGCAGCTCCCACATTCCCGGGGAACCTGGCCCTGAGCACTGGGAACCTCCCTGCGAGCTCCAGCGGCTCTGTGTCCAACTCCAGGAGGGTGAGGAGCCAGGAAGGCCCCAGTTCTGGCTCTTTGCCAGGGAATTCTGCCCGCCTGCAACTCCCGAGGAGCTCCCGAGCCACACGTGCCTGCTGGGACACTGGCCCGCAGGGGTAAATCCCAGCTCATGGCACCACAGCTTAGGGAAAACACTCCTGGTAGTTCTTGCACTGGAAATAGGGGCTGGGGAGTGTTTGGGTTCAGGGCTTTGGGATCTAGAGGAAGCCAGGGAGAGTCCGGGAGGTCACACTGCATTGGCAGGTTCGTGGCATCGACCAGCGCAGGCTCATCGCACCTTCCGCCCCAATCCGGGGCACAGAGCCCAGTGGGGGCACTACTCCCCCCCCACAGCACCCCCTTTCCTTGGGAAAGACCTCCCCAAAACTCAGCCCCGTCCCCAAAACTCAACCGCATCAGCTGGGGGCTGGGAAGTGACCCCACGCTCCCATTTCCCACCCTGCTGGGAGACCCCTCACAGCCTCCCTGGATCCAGGGGGGCGTTGGGGCTCCGGGACCCCCCTGGCACTGACCTTGCTGGCCGGGCAGCGCCTGTGGCTCGGGATTGAGGCTCTGGAGGTAACTGTGGCAGCGCTCCTTGTGCTCCTCCAACGTGCTCTGCTGTTTGTAGCTCCGGCCGCAGTAGTTGCACTTGTAGGGTTTGCCGACGGTGGGGGAGGAGACTGGAAAAGAAGAGCCCGGATGTGAGCACAGGGATGGAGCCCCCGCTGGAGGGACCGGGGAGGGGCTGGATGCCACTCACGGTGGGGAGAAAAGCAGCAGGAATCGGGTCAAACGGGAGAAAAGCAACGGGAATTGCTGAATGGGGGAGAAAAACGGGAGGAGCTGGTCAAGGCAGGGGGAAGAGCCGTGGGAATCGATTGACAGGGGAGAAAAAAGGCAAAAATCGATCAGTGGGGGAGAAAACTGCCAGGGATTGGTCAGTGGGGGAGAAAAGCAGCAGGAGCCGGTCAACGGGGAGAAAATTGGCAGGAATTGGTCAATGGGGGAGAAAAAACATCAGAAATTGGTCAGTGGGGGAGAAAAAGAACAGGAATTGGTCAGTGGGGGAGAAAAGGAACTGACCAACAGGGAGCAACCCAGCAAGGCAGAGACCCTCATCCCCAGAGCCATCAGTCCCATGGGATGTCACCTCCTCAAAAAAGCTGGACACCCCAGGGCAGAGCACAGAGCTCGGGGAAGGAGGGATGTGCTGTTCCTGTCAGATTTTCGGGCTGTTTGGGGGTTGTTTTTGGCAGCTTGTGGTTTAACCTCTAAAGGGATTTTTTTAAAACCACGTGCTGGGGCTGCCGGTGAATCCGCACTCACCCTCCAACACCTGGATCCGCGTGGAAAGTGGGATCAGCACCTCCCCAGGAGCCAGATCCTGTCCCAAACCCCCACGCTGGGCAGGGGGACCCGAATGACCACACACTGCCCTGGCTTGGGGGATCCGGGAGTCCAGGAGCAGCCCTGGATTTCCCTGCCAGAGCTCCGGGTTGGAAATCAATCCAGAGGAGCCGATGACAAGGGCAAATCCCGCCCTGGGCACCAGCATTGTCTCAGGGCAGCTGAACACGGGTTTCCTCCATCCCGAGGGAGGCGAGGAGGGCCCCAGCCTCCGAGCACCAGCACAAAAATGTGCCTCAGGAGTCGATTCCTCAAAGCCAGCAATTCGGATGCGAGCGACTCGTCTCCAAATTCCATTATTCTCATTAATCCTTATCAATCGAGGAGCTTTTAAAGTTTAAACATTCCCTCAAATGGCTCAGATTTGTTACTCCAAAACAACTGTGCTTCCCCAAGCTCCCCTGATGGGATTGGGGTTGGTTTTCCACACCAGAGGACTCCCCATGGATACCCCAGAGGCATTTCCTAGGGATAATAAAAGAGCATGGAGGAGCAGGACAAGGGGGGAATGGCTTCCCACTGACAGAGGGCAGGGGTAGGTGGGATGTAGGGAAGAAATTCTCCCCTGTGGGGGTGGTGGGCACTGGAATGGATTTCCATGACAAACAGGATCGTCAGGATCCCACCCCCGGGGCGCAGGGCAACAGCAGGACACGGAGGACTCTGGGATGAGGCCATCAGTCCATCTGTCACCCAAAGCCATCAAGATGCTTCCCATGGGTCTGTTCAGGATCCCTGAGGTTCTTCACCCAAAAAGTTCTTCACAGGGGCCAGAGCTGACCCTAAGCCCCAGAATCTGGGCCCTTGCAGAATTTTCTTCTGGCCCTGCCCAAGCAGACAGCCCCAGGCTGGTTTGTTCAGGGGACGGGACGGCAGGGAGGGAGGGGGTCCCGGGGGAGCGCCGGCTCCCTGCGCAGTCCCGGCTGGGGGCTGCAGCCTCTGATCTATTTCGGAGCATCGCAGCCCGTTTGATCTGGATGTTAATCCCTCACTTTTTTGGGCAGCACATCCGTGGAGATGAAAGGCGGGTGTCCCTCGTGGGGACGCAGGGAACGCTCGGGCCTGTGGGTGAGGAGGGAGAACCAAACCCCCTCCGCTTCCACCCGCCAGGGCAGCGCCTCTGAAATCCACAGCAAATCAAGGATTTTCTTAGTAATTAGCTCCCATAAAGCCTAATTTTTGTTTGATATGATGTGAGGGTTTGTCCCATTTCCATGTCTCCTGATTAAAGGACTCCAAAGGACCAAAAGTGTTTACACTAAGAAGCAGCTTTGTCCCTCGGCAGTGGGAACACCCAGGGATGAACTATCATGGATGGAGCAGGTCTGGGGGCTCCTGATGCCAGCAGGTTCTTCAGGGAAAGGTTCCTTCCTCCGAGGAAGCCCCTGACACTCATTTCCACACAGTCTCTACAGAACCTGGAACTGCAGGTGTCCTAACACCTGAGAGCGCTGTAAGGCCCCAGTGGTGCCCAAATCCAGGGAAAATGGTGCTAGACGGGGGCCTGGCATCCTGCCCTCCCCTCCACGGCCCCACCAGTTCTTACATCATGGAACTGGAGGTGGAAACTGCAGCTCAAATGTCATCTTTAAAAAGGACAATGTCAAAACACGACACGAATCAACCCCCTGGCGCTGGTTTCCACCACACCCACGGGTGGGACCTGTCTTAACTCAATAAAATCATTTAAACATTTATCAGCTGGAAGAAACTGGACCAGCCCTGTGGGCACCTCTCTGGTCAGCAAGTCCCTGACTCTGACACGTCCTCTGCCTTCAGCTCCGCACTGGTCCGAGAGAGAGCAAGTTTGTTTGGGACCTCAAGGCTGATGACTGTGAACCTTCCAGAGAGGTTCAGATTGGACATCAAGAGGAATTTCTCCATGGAAGGGGCCGTCCAGGGAGGTGGTGGGGTTCCCATCCCCAGAGGTGCCCAAGAAAGGCCTGGATGTGGCACTCAGTGCTGGAGGACAAGGTGGGCATCAGGCACAGGGGGGACTCGACGGTCTCGGAGGTCCTTTCCAACCTCAATGATTCTCCAGCCCAAATCCCTGGTTTTGCATCATCCTCCCGTGTTCCCTCCCTGGCTCCCACCCCCAGCCCACCCCCCTGGCCCTCGGGACCCACCGGAATGCGTGCGGAGGTGGCCGGTGAGCGCGTCCCGCCGGCGACAGGCATAGTTGCAGAAGGGACATTTGAAGGGCTTCTCGCCCGAG
Organism: Myiotriccus ornatus; assembly: GCA_036023395.1. Classification (NCBI taxonomy): domain Eukaryota; kingdom Metazoa; phylum Chordata; class Aves; order Passeriformes; family Tyrannidae; genus Myiotriccus; species Myiotriccus ornatus. Next base: position 13,946 of record JAYRBT010000238.1, on the reverse strand, counting down.
TGCAGCTTGATGTGGCGCAGGAGGTTTCCCTTCTGAGTGAAGGAGGCTCCGCACTGGTTGCAGTGGAAGGGCCTTTCACCTGAAAAACCGGAGCAGCGGATGAAACTCCTGCTGAGAGTCAACAGCCCCGCAGAGCGGGAGCTTCCCCAGGTTTCTACGCGTTGGAAAGCCCTGGGTCAGCCACCAAAGTGATCCAGATGTGGCCCCAACCCACGGAGGGATGGATCTGCTGCTGGAGTGGGGACAGGGACGAGGAAAGACCAGCCACAGGCACTTTCCTGCACTTTCCCTCACCAGCACCTTCTGGCCACCACTCCCAGTGAAAGAGAGTAGGGTTAGGTGGGATATCGGGAAGAAATTCCTCCCTGTGAGGGTGGTGAGGCACTGGAATGGATTTCCCAGAGGATGCCCCATCCCTGGAAGTGTCCAAGGCCAGGTTGGATGGAACTTGCAGCAACCTGGTAGAAGGTGTCCCTGCCCGTGGCAGAGGGTGGAATGAGACTATCTTTAAGGTCCATCCCAACTCAAATCCTCATGGGATTCCACAATTCAATCTGTGGGGTCAGCACCTGGACCTGCCAGCCCTCTCCCATGGCATCTGTGGCCACCAGCCCACCCCCCAGGCCACTGGAGCCCCCCCCGCCCCAAACCTCACCGGTGTGGCTGCGCTTGTGCACCATGAGCACGTTGGGGCCGATGCAAACCATGCCGCAGATGTCACACTTCAGCTTCCCATTGGGAAGGCGGATTCCCCCGGGAGAGTGCGGCTCCGGGCCCGTCCCGTCGCAGTAGCCCAGGGGCTCCGAGAGCGAGTCCTCCACGATGACACTGTCCTCCTTCTCCAGCATCCGGTCGTCCTGCGACAGAAGCCGGCTGGACTCCTCATCGCTGTACATCTCCACCTTGATGGAGTTGGCTGTGGGGAGGGAGAGGGGACGGCATGGGTCAGGGCAGGGAAAAACTCCCAGTAGAATTCCCAGAGTTCAGGTGGGAATTACTCCTGAAAGAAACACCGACGGGCTCGGGGATTTATTTGTGATCAGTCTGCGTCTCCCTGGCCCCTCGGGAACAGATTCCACACGGGGATCCAAGGTCTGTACACCTGGAGATCTTCACTCCTCATCCCAAGGGAAAAGACATGTAACTCCCTGGATTCAAGGGCAAGCAAAGACACCAAATCTCAAGTCTTAGAATCCAGAAAGGCTCAAACTCCCCAGCAGAAGGAGCTGAGCATGAGTTCCTTGGGCAGCGAGGGAACCTGGGCTCACCAGGACAGCCATGGCTTCACTGACAGCTTCCACCTTTGGCATCCAGTGTCAGGAAAAAGGAGCGGAGCAGGAGGTGTTGCCTGGGAACACCCAAAACCTGCCCCCACAGGCACCTTGCCCTCTTGCCTTTCCCTCATCCTATAAAGAGAACGGGGCCACACATGGAGGGACAGACATGGACAACCCCTGGAAAGACATGGAAGGGGATGTGAGTGATGCCAGGGACCAGGGAAAGGTCCCACAGCCGAGGGCTGGTGGCTGCCAGGAGCGTTGGTGTCCTAGATGGGAACAGGGGCTGGTGGAGCTGTGCTGGATAAGCCCACCCTCCAGACACTGGAGGGGCAGCACGGGGGGTCTCCCCACTGCAACAGAGCCCCTGGATTTCCCTCCCCACCACCACCTCTCCCTCCTCCTGCAGCACCAGGATGGAGGGGATGCACCAGTCCTGACCTACATTCCCGACTGCTCTAATGATCTGAGGAATGCCACAAATCAAACACTCCTGAGCCCACTCCCTCCGCGCTGCCAGGGAGCTGGGATGGGAAGGACAGGGAGAAGCTCTCCCTCTCCTCCTTCCCAATGAACTGGTCCACCCTGATCCCACACACTTCTTCCCTCAGCCAGGTATCCAAATGGTTGTCCCACCTCTCCATGCAGCTGCACCCCCTGCCTGAGGGAGAACTGCTGAGACACCCTCGGGAAAAGACACCGGGTTGAAGATCCGGGCTCAAAATGATCAGATTGGGAAGTTTCCTCCCGTTTTAAGCCAACACCAGCAGCTGGGAGCAAGAGGGAATTCCCTGGGCAGGCTCCTCAGCCGACGGCACCTGCGACCTGCTCCCGTGGCGCTGGTCCTGGCAGGCTGGAGGAGGAAGATGATGGAGCAAAGTGGAATCCAGGTCACCCACAAGCACTGAGCCCAAGGCTTCAGGTTAATATTTCCAGAATTCCTCTAAGGATCAGATGCTTATTTCTTCCTTCTAGAGGAGGAGGCTCTTCCCAGTCCCTTGAGAGGGGAACTGCAGGGCTAGAGGGACAGAGCGTTGCCTGCTCAAGGACAGGGGGCTTCCTGGAGGGCAGGAGCTGGCGGAGTCCGAGCTGCCTCATGAAGAACGAAGAGACAGAGCACAACCACAGAACTCCCAGTGGTTCCCAAATCTGGAGCTGACGTGTCCCCTGGAAGGGTTCAGCTCTTTGTGAGAGTGTGGATTCTCACCCACAGCCCAGGGACACCCACGGGACCATCTGAAGGGACTCGAGAAAACCTCGGGAACATCCCGGGTACGGAACCATCCAGGGGTTCCTTTAAAAGCTGGGGTGGGTCTGGATAAACTCTGGCATCGGCTGGGGCAGGGAAGACCCTTCCCTGGGTCGCTTACCGGGCAAGGCGGGCGCGCAAACGCCGGAGAGCGGAGACGGTGCAGCAGGATGGTCCCGGTGCCGTGAGACCCCCGGGAGTGGCGGGCACGCGGCCCCCGAGGAGCCAGGCCAGCCCCCTGCCCTCGGCACTCGGGCTCTTCCCCGGAGCCAGGTACAGCCCTGCAAGTGGGGATTACCGAGGAGCAGCAGCATGGAAGTGATTCATCCGAGACTGCGTGAGGTTTATTGCCGGGTGAAGAGCCCAGGAATTCTGGCTCTGGCTCCTTCCCTCCCTGGATCCTCACGGCACAGACAATGCCGCTTCCCCGCGGGGCTCTGGGCAACGCGTTCCCCGGTCCTGGCGCCCCCAGGCACTTCCAGGCCGCGTGCTGAGCCCCTGGATGGGAGGAGGCTGGGAGGAGGCTGTGGCTGGAGCCTTCCCAGGGGGGGAACAGGACTTTATCCGGTGCCACCACACTCCCCTGGGAGCACCAGAAGCCGCCTCCGTGCGCAAACACGGAGTGAAAAGCTCCTCGCTCCTCACCGGAGCTGCCGGGACGAGTTGACGTTTGTGGTTGGGTTTTGCTGGGTTTTTTTTTTCTCCTCTCCCATTCCCCCGGGGACTAATTTTTTCCTGGGCATAGAAGAGAGGCCAAGTATTGTTCTGTAATTCTCCTTTCAGATCCGACGTGGGGTCCGGGAGAAGTCTCTGCCGGCAGAACAGGTTATATAATATTCCTGCTCCTCTGGGCACGGCGCTCGCCGGATGAACCAGCTGTGAAGTCAAGTCAGATCAGAGGCAATGCCATCACCCGTGTCCTGCTGTTAAAGGGGAAGGGATCAGGATTTTCCACGTGTTCAATATTCCTTTGGCTTCCCAGTGAGCAAAAAGGCCACGTTACCCCTTGGAACGCCAACATCTCATCTCTGCGAGGAGCTTCCACGTGCTTTAGAGCACAAGTGTAGATAAATAACGAGTAATAAGAGTAAGAAATGGCAACAGAGCTAATTCCGAGCATTATCCTCCCAAAATTGTGGTGTTTGGGGTTTATTTTATCCCAGCTCAGGAAAAACAACCATCAAATGCCACGACCTCACCGGATAAGTGACGGGGAGTTCCTCTGCCAGGGAAAAGTGATGTGCAGTGACAGCTGGGAGTGGGAGAGAGGAAAGATCAGAGCTGGGCCAGGTGTTTCGGGGCTGGCTGAGTTCATCCAGAGCTGGAGCAACTGTTGGATTGTGAATACCGGGAGAGCAAGGCAGAGGGAGCAATGGGAGTGTGCGGGATGGAGCCACAGCTCGGAGACGGGATCTGCCTGAGGGGGGGGCTCCTACACAGAACTCAAACAGCAGTTTTGTTCATTTTAACTGAAAAGCAGAGAATTCCAGAGTGGGCAGGGAAGGAGATGGAGAATTTCACTCCCCACACTAATCCCATTTCTGGATCCCTGTCGGGTCACCAGCTCAGCTCATGGCACTTGGACAGGGACACAACAGCCTATCCGGGAGCTGGTTCCAGCACCCCGTGGCACTCCCGGTGTATCCAAAGGATCCCAGGGCCTCTCTGAATCCACGGCAGTGACACAAATAACTTCCCAACAGCCTCATTCCCACTGAGGCCAAGTTCTGCTCTGTGAGCTGCTCTGACCCGCCCCGGCTCCCACACAAGAGGAAGCGGCGCAGCTCCTCGTTTCCCACACTGCCATATCCCGATGGATATAAAATACAACTCACTCCAAAGAAACCCACAGCTCCACAGCCCCTCAGAGCCGATCCCTGACCGTATGGAGCACATTTCTCGTGCAGATGGAATCCAGGACCACAAGGAAAGACTCTGAATCCTCCACCCCCGGCTGAGGTTTTTCCACCCCTCAGCATCGGTTTTTCCACAAAAAAAACCCAGCTCAGCAGCAGCCAGTTCCTGGGATCAGTGCCCGGGATCTGAGACTGGGATCAGGGACCAGGCAGCTGCTCCACGCGGAGCCCAAAGCCGGGTTTATCCCCTTCGCTTGGAAAACAAAGAGTCAGACTCGGAGCGAAATCTGTCACAGCGGGAAGTCAAAATTCCTGGCGGAGCACAGGGATTGGGAACAGCCGGGTCAGGATACTCACCGCTGAGGGAGCGGCTCGGGGAGGAGTGCTGGCTGTTGGGGGTGCTCACCGCGGGGCCCACGATCGCCGAGGTGAATTCCTTCTCCAGCGAGGAATCCCCACTGCCTTTGGGAGGAGGGAAACATGAGTGAGCAGTGGCCGGTGGGAATCCCCCTGCTGAGCCCCCTGCCCGGCCCCTCGGCTTTGGGAAGGGGCTGGAGGGCAGGAATTTACTCCCATGGTATTAGGCTGGGTGCATTTCGGATTCCAGCCCTCCAGCTGGGAGCTTCCCAAACCCCACATCCTGGAGCCGACGGCAGAGCCAAGGTGTCCATCCGAGGGGGGACCAGACCACCCCCCGCCCAAGCACCAACCCCCAGGACCTGTCCCTTCACCAGGCACTGGGATCCCCCTCCACGACACTTCCCGAGCAGACACTCACATCCCTGGGAAGCCAATCCCTCCCCACTTGGACACGGGCCCTTCCCCGCTCACACCAGCACATGAATTCCCTGACACAGCTGTCCATGGATCCCCTCGCTTTTTCCCCTTCGGGGGCTACCAAGTGTCTGTTCCGGCAATCCCAGCAATCCCTGGAGCCCCCCCGGCAGCCCCGGAGCCGGGCGATGCTGCGGGAACGGCCGAGTTTCATGATGGAAAGTGCAGCAGCTCCCTGAGCACAGCTGGGAATGTTATTTCTAAACACTGGCAGCTGGAAAACTCTCCTCTCCGTGTTCCCCGAGCCCGGCTTGTCCCATTGTCTGGTGACTGTTGGGAGGCTGAGCTCATTGGCCTCGCTGAGCATGGGAATCGCTCATGGGAAGTGTCCCTGGAGAGCCTGGGACACCCAGCAGCGGCCTCAGCTCCTGGAGGCGGGATTTAAAGGTTCCTTCCCTCCTGGGATGGCAGTGGGAGAGACTTGGAGCACCCTTCCCTCTCCCCTCCCCATGCTCTGGAGAGGCTGGAGAGCTGCTGCCAGTGACTCTGTGCTTGAGGTTGATGATGCCCAGAGGGAATGAGTCCCTGCATTCCAGCACCTCTAAATCTCTTCCTGGAGCCAATGAGTCCCTGCATTCCAGCACCCCTAAATCCCTTCCTGGAGCTGCTCGGGATCTCTGGCTACTCTGGAGACACATCCTGAGCCCAAATCCCTCTGTGTGGGGGTGAGACCAACCCTCTCGTAGGGTCTCGGTGCTGTGTCCTGAGCCCACCTCGCTCCAGTCCACGCTTGGGGGGGGTCAGGCCTTTCCCCCCATCTCCTCCCTGCTGGCACAGGGAATTCCAGACACCCCTAAGTCCCTCTCCAGTCAGTTCAGGGCACATCCTGGGGCCAAACCCACTCTGAGTGGGGCAGGACAGACCCTCTTGCAGGGTCTCAGAGCTGCGTCCTGAGCCCGCCTTGTTCCGACCTGCACTCAGGGGGGCCAGGTCCTCCCCCCGCCTCCTCCTGCTGGCACAGGGAATCCCAGCACCCCGGAGCCCCCCGGAGCCCAGCACAGCCCCTGCATCCCTTCTCCACACACACAGAGCGAGCGGAGCCGTGCCCGAGTTATTTCCGGATCCTCCCGCCCCTCGCTCCCGTTTGAGGCGCATTTATTGTACCTTGCTGGAGATACCCTGGAGTGTTATCACATCCAACTCCTTGGAAACAGCGCTGGATTCCGGGCTGCGTGTGCATGTCTGCGTCGCTGGCAGGGCGCACGCAGCCACTCACCTTCCAGGAAGAGCAGATTCCTGGAAGCGAGGGAAGCGTCCGTCATTTTACAGTCAGGAGGCACCGGGCGAGCGGGAACCGGGGCTGCAGAGGGCACGGGGGAAGGAGGCAGAGGGGAGGGGACGGGGAGGTGGGCAGGGGACGCGGGAGGGGGCTCAGCGACCAGGCACAGGATCCCCAATATCGGAATGAGCAAAGGGAGAAATGTTTCCCCCTCCAGCTCAGCCACAGCCAGGGATGGGCTCCGACACTCCGGCATCGCCGCTCGATCCGCAGCTCCGGGGAAGGAGCCAAAGGGGCTGGTGTGGACCCAGAGCTCAAAAAGTGTCCCTTCGCTCCCTCTCCACACACCTTGAACGGCTTTGTGCTGGAGTGTGAGGAATTTTTGAGGAGCTTCCTGTGGCGTGCACTCCCCACCCCACAAACAAAGCCCCTCCCGGCCCCGGGTTTATCCCTGAGGAGGAGATTTGGGCTGCTGGCAAAGCATCCAGGTGATGCTGAGAGCAGGAAGGACCTCCTGCCCCTTTCTCCCTGATCCCAGCGACTGCCGTGCTCTGGAGAAAGGTTAAAACCTCCAGATTCCAACGGAATTAAACATTAAGGAGTTAAAAAAGGAAATTTCTCCTCAGTCCCCGCAAGCATAAAGGCAGGACCCGGCGTCAGCTCCGAGCTCAGCTCCTCTGCCAGCCAGCTTCATCCTCTGGATCCCTAAGGATCCTGCTGATCCCAAAGGATCCCCAAGCTCCTCCTGACTGGAAACATCACTGAGCTGATCCTTGGTGCCCAGCCCGCCCCAAAATCGGGATCAGGCCAGGGCGGAGCTTCCTGAGGCGGGATCACTGTCAGGGACCCCTGCCAGGAGCCCCCTCTGGAAAATCCCACACACACAGGGACAGGATTTTTCCCTTTGTGCAGCAGTGGGTCCAGCACCAGGACCCCCGGGGATGGCTCGGAGCCCTGGGAATACGGGCAGTCTGCACTCCCACCCCTGGGAGCAGCCAGTGCCTCGTTCCCATGGTCCCTCAGCAATTTCCCTCTCGGAAAACTGCTCAGACTTGGGATTTCAGGAAATTTTGGGGTCACATTTCAGCAGTTCTAAAAAAAGAAAAATGGAAACCTGAATGTCAGGAAAGAGACGGCTCTGGAGCCTGGAGCCCAGTTGCCCTGGTTATCCACGGAGCTGGGACAGGCTATCCTGCTCTCAGGTGACAGCACCCGAAAAAAGGGGGGAAAAGGGAGGGGATCTGGGCTGTTCTGGGGCGTGGAGCTGGGAGGGGTGCCCTGGAAACATCCCTCGCCTTCCAGCAGCCTCTGATGGGAGAGGACAGAGCAAGGGAGGGCAAAATTCCTCAGGAAATTGTGGTGGGACAGGGATCTGATCCCCTCCTGCCTGCCTGGGGGGTCCTCAGCTCGGGACAGGGACCTGAGCCCTGGAGCAGGATGGAGCCGGGACGGGCCAAAGGGCTCAGCTCCCATAGGCAGCAATGACACAAAGCACAGCAAAGCCATTTTTTTGGGATGAGTATCCACAGCATTTAGAGCCTGAGGAGCATGTAGAGGCCCCTTCCCCACCTCCCCCGAGCTCCCACCCCCTCTGTGATAACTCCATCTCTACCAGAGCTGGTTCAGAACTGTCTTGTTTTCCCGTGAAGGATACAAGGAGACGGAATATTTCTCACTCACGGAGTTCCCAGATTTTCGGTCCTTCACTCTTGACAAACAGGAGCTTGAACTGCTCCCCTTCCCTCTCAGCTCCAGAAGCTGCTCAAACCTAGGCCCCAAAAGCTGGAATCCAGGAAGGATTCAGACTGTGCTGAGGGAGAAAAGGTCTCCATCCTCCTCCCAACACCTCCAGCTCCCGACCTCCATCCCCTCTGTGCTGTTCACCCTGGCACGTCCCAGCTCCCACACAGATTCCTGTCTCTCCAGGGCCGGAACTAGTCACTGTGAAAGTTTCCTCTGGCTGTGCCACCTGTAAATCTCCACCAGCTCTCACTCTAATCCTGAGCAAAGATCGACAAGCTGAGGAGTTCTCACTCTGTAAACACCAGTTCCCTGGAGATAAGGACAAATCCCACCCAACCAGCTTTCACCCACTGCCCATCCCAGGTTTCTGCAGGACTATCTAAATCCCCTGGATCCTCTGGGATCCCCTTTGGAGCTGGGCTGTGATGCCCAGCACAGAGTCCTCATTTTCCTCTCAGTTTAACACAAAGCCTGGCAATGTCCCCTACCAGCACCCACCAGGTGAAGGCACAAGGACACAAACTCCAAGGAGAACTTCCCAGGCTCCACCTCAGAGCTGGGAATCTTATTACCCTGTGGGAATTAACTTCTCGGATGAAACGGGTGTTCCCAACAATGTTCCCAACACTGCTGTTCAGTGTGTGATGTAACAGCCTGGGGCAAAGCCACGGAGCACAGGGCAGGAGGAGGGTGCTGAGCATCTAAACCCAACCCTAACCAGCCAGGAGAAATCAAGCTTGGACCTACCAGGTATGTAGGCTCGCCCGTTACAGTCTTCTATATCCATCTTTGAGGGCTCTGGCTGGAAGAGAAAGCAGAGCCCAGTCAGGATCAGCCTCTGGAAACTGCTCGGCTGTCTCCCCTTCACTTTATCCATGAAAAGAATCGAGATTTTGGGCAAGGAGAGAACACCAACACCACACATGCGGCCTCACAAGGGCCAACCCTGAAATCCAAGGAAAATCGGCCATGTCCTGTGTTTCCTGGCACCCCACAGAGATACCCAAGGTTTCAGATGCTCCAATGGCTTTTATTTATCGATTCCCAGCTGTTAAAACCCCAAATGAGCCCAGTTTTGGAGACAGAAGCTGTGCTGTGTGCAGTTGCTCTAATTGGCTGTTGGCTGGGTCAGGAACGGAGCATTTGCTGTGGAGAACAATTAAACCAGGGACAATTTGGGAGATTAATTGTCTCCTTGATAAGGAAAGTTGAGCTGCAGCAGCCCTGTCAGGGGGTCCCTCCATCCCACAGAGCTTCCTGAGCCAACACAAATTGGTCGTTCCCTTCCGAAACCAAAACTTTAACATTAAACTGCTCCTGAACGAGCCAAACCCAGGGAGTCTGGGATGCACATTCCCAGAGCTGCTCCGGATCCGCAGCTAAAGAGGTGCCTCGTGTCCTTGAGTGCCACGGGCACCACGGGAACTCGAGGCAGTTCTAGTTAGTGAGGGATTAGTTAATTAGTTATAGGGGCTGCACAAAAGAAGGACAACACGGGCCGGTGTCACAACACTGGCGCTGCTCCCACCCTGGCATCTGTGTCACCGAGGTGGAGGGGGCACCCCGGGGCTGAGGACATCCCTGGGGCTGAGGACAATCCCAAGGGCCAGGACAATCCCAGGGCTGAGGGCCATCCCAGGGTCAAGGACATCCCGGGGTCAAGCACAATCCCAGAGCTGAAGACAATTCCAGGCAGCAAAAAAAGAGCCAAGCACTCCGGAATTCCCCTTCCCGCCCCACAGCATCCATTCACTCCACGAGCTGACAACAATTTGGGCTGGAATCTCCCTCCCCAGCGCGGGGTTGTGCAGGAATTGTGGTCTGAAAACGCATCCTGCAGCTTTATTTCCATGGAAGCCATAATTTGGCTTTTCAGCCGTGCTGGGGGATCCGTGGGCTCGACACAACAGAAACAGCAGCACCGGAATGAGGAGGGATTTCATTTGGAAAGTCTTTTCCCTCCTGGGCTCCTCAGAAATCCCTGAAAACAGGAATTTCTAATAAAAAAATATAAAGGCCAATTGTGTGAGGTCTGAGGGGTGAGCATGGCATGGGAAATGCTGGCACCACTCCCTCCACTTCCCAGGGATACCAGGGAACAAGCAGGACTCCAGTCCACGGACAACGAGGAGCAAGAGCCAGGAATTAATTACTGGATGAGTAATTTGAGGGAAATCAATTGGAGGAGCTGGTTCTGTAATTCCTACTCGTGCCACCCCATCAATGCCAATGGGATAATGGGCAGGGAGTGGTGGATTCCTCACTCCTTGTTATTTTAAGAGAATCCAGAAGAAAACATCAGGAGCTCTTATTTCCACAGTTATTTTCCCTGATTTTGGCTGAGTCTGAGGCCTCCCAGGCAGGAATTGGAACTAAAAGCTGCAAATTCCCAAAGTTCTCCCCAGCCCTGTAGCAACACCCAACCTCAGCTGGGAAATGGCCCTGCCAGTTGCTTGCTCTCCGAACCCTTTGGACTGGGACAAGCAGCACAAGAAGCTGTGCAGATGGACGGACAAACACCCGACACAGCCCCAGGATAACGGGGCCACTTCCAAGGACGTGGCCTGGGCTTGGAGCTCCCCTCCCCAAAGCCCCTGGAGCACCAATCCATCCTCTCCCGGGGGGTCTGACCCGCTCCGGGGACACGCACAGCCCCGTCTCCGAACTTCCCTCCCGGCTTTCAGGCGGGATTGCCCCGGGAATTGGAGGCGGGAGCGCGACACAATTAGAGCAGTGCTCTCCTTCCCACGGAAATCAGGACTTTTCCCCAGGTGGCAACAACTCAAGGAAACAGAAAAGTCCTCCAGAGCAGCCCCATTTAAACCCCCCCATCCCAGCCGTGACTGTCCTAGAACTGGGAAAAGCCTCTTAAATCCATGGATCCCCCAACCAAGGATCCCCCACCAGGATCCTCTTTATTGTTCCCATTGTACCCGAAGCGCCATGAAATGACTCTGAATGCTCAGCACGGGGACACTTCCCACCTCCAGACACCTCCAGACCCCCCAGTCCCACCCCAGCAGGGAATCTGCTGAGCTGGGTGGAATCCCAACCCCAGCACCACGGAGGGAACTGCTCGGCTCCCGCCAACTCACACAGAACCGGCCTGGAATAGCAAATCCCCTCGGTCTGAGCCGTTCCTCTGCCACAGGGATTCCTTCCCGGAAGGTCCCGGGGCAGGTCGGACCCTCTGGGCCGGGAAGACCCCTCGGGAGCAGTGGAATGCCTCACGGAACACCTCCCAGACACCACCCCAGCGCTGTCAGTGCCGAGGTCTGGCTCCTGTCTCTGTGCTGATCTGCTGCCAGGCAGCTCATCCTGGCTCTGGAAGCACCAGGAAAAGGTTTTTGGGACAAACACCTCCAAGCCCCCTCGGGTAGGAACCAGTAACCACTCGAAATTCCCTGTTTCCCTTCCCAAGCCCTGCTTCCGTTCAGCTGCAGTTTATTTTCCGACATTGAGGACGTTTTTTCCACCTTTGCTGCTCCAAAACCCCAAAGGTTGTGTCAGTGGAAACGTTCCGGAGCCCATGGAAAGCCCCATCCCACCAGCATTCCCAGAGAAATGCCAAGGAAGCGGCTCTGCCCGGAGCAGGGAAGAGCCTTGAAAAGGGAACATAAAGTGCTGAGAGAGGTTCTATCCATGATCAAACAGCTCCCATTGTTCCCATATTTTGAGGTGTTTTACTAAATAACATGGAACAGTGGATACAGGGGGACAGTCTCCTCTGACATTCCCAGGAAAGGTGTCCCGGGGAATTCCAAGGTCGCTGTTTTAGGGATGGGGCAGAGACCCCCCCAGACCACTCCCGGTCTGTCCCATGGCTCGGCCTCCCCACAGAGCCTCAAACCCCAGGACAGGCCTGACAAGGAATCCCAGAATTATTTCGGCTGGGAAAGATCTCCATGATCACCCAGTCGAAGCCCAGCCCTCCCTGACCCTGGTTACAGGCTGGGATCCTCTCCCACAAATCCCCCACATTCCCAGGGCCTTTTTCCTGGAACCAGGCAAACAACAGCCGCGAATTCCACCCTTTTTGTGGCTAAAGCAGGGAATGAAATTCCAGACAAATCCCAGCCCGGGGGTGGCCACGGGGCCCAGCTGCGGGCGGGGACTCCAGGCTCCGCTTCCCATGGGAGCAGGGATGTTATTTTTCCCTAATACTCCCTGTTTGGAGAAGCTCCTCCCTGCCGGAGCAGCTCTGGCCGGACATCAGCCCTTCCCGGAGAAACCATCCCAAAACGGGGAACAGCACGAAATTCCTCACTTTCGGCACACTCCCAGCATCCTGCAGCTCCAGGGAAGTTCGGATTCCGAGCCAACCCGGGGGGATGTTTTCTGCCCGTGCCTTTGTCTGGGATCCAACCCCGGGGGCACCACGCAGTAAATCACCCCGGGAGGGCTGGAAAACCATTCCAGGGGAGCCAGGGAGGGGGGAGAAGCTCCTGGACAGACAGACAGACAGGATAGAGCTCCAGCCTCACTCCCGGCTCCTCCGCCGGGGTTTGAACTGGAGCTGATCCACTGGGAGCCCAAAAATGGGCCCTGCCAGGAGCTCCCTCCTCGCTCCCATCCAGTCCGTGTGCCCCGGGATAACCCCGCCATTCCCTTGGGATCGCCATTCCCCGGGATCGGGAGCCACTGGCTCCGTCCCCGGGGCTCCCTGGGCTCAGGTTTCCCGGAGTCCTTGGAAGCAAAAGCCCAAGACAAGGCTAAAAATCCCTTTTCCTGGCTCTGCCGGGACGTGGGTCGGCCTTCCCGGCGAGACACCAGGGCACTCCCGGCCCCGGGGGGGCCCTCTGGACCCCCCCACCCCCTCCAAGGATCCACAGCGTGCCACACAAAGAGGTTTTGCCTCAGGAGCTTTCCCAGGAGCTTCCTCTGGGAATTCCCCGGAGCTTTCCCAGGAGCCTTCTCCGGGAATCCCCCTGGAGCTTCGGGCAAGGGTTGGAATGGACTTGGAATAATGCGGGGGTCGGCACAGTGGGAGGGTCCCAACGGGAACAGCACCGAGATGGAGGGGGATTATCCCATCTGAGCCACATGCTGCCCATCCCGGTGGATTCCGGAGCCTCTCTGGAATCTCCCCTGCCTGCGGGGATCAGGAAGGGGGGAAGGGGGTCAAATCCCAGCCTCCCGTGCCAGGGACAGGGAGGAGACTCCGGCATTCCCGGGCTGGAATTTCCCCGGGCTGGAGGAAAAAACTTTGCCCGGGAAAAGCAGCCCCGGAGCCCCCCGGGCAGGAGCGTCCAGGGGGGGCAACAAGGGCTCCCCCAAACCCCCAGACCCTCCTATGAGCCTCCCCCCCGCCCAAAATCCCATCTTCCAAAAAATGGGGGCAGAAGGGAGGGAGGGAAACGGCGGGGAGTGATCCAGGGGACGGAGCAGGAAAAGCCCAGAAATTGCGGTGGGGGCTCCGCTACCCCCAGGGCAGGGCGGGACAGCCCCCCCAGAGCACGTTGGGACCTCCACGAGAGGTATTCCCACAAAAACCTCCCCATGGATCGCTCCGGGGGGGGTCTCACCCCCACAGGTGGGGGTGTTTGAGGGAGGGACAACCCCCTCAAAACGTGGGGGGCTCAGGGGGGATTCCGGGGCGCAGCCGCCCCCCTCGCGGGTGTCACAGTCCCCAAATCCTCCCTGTTCCCCCCCTGTCCCGACCCCCGTTCGGCACAGACCCCGCTCAGCCCCCGACCTCCCCGAACCAGCCCCCCCCAAACAGACCCCTGACACCCCCCGGGGGGACACGGACCCCAAAAACAGCCCCC
>JAYRBT010000237.1:0-21094 GCA_036023395.1 Myiotriccus ornatus | reverse complement strand
CCTGGATCCCTGGGAGTGTCCAAGGCCAGGCTGGAGCACCCTGGGCTGGTGGAAGGTGTCCCTGCCCATGGCAGGGGATGGAATGAGATGATCCTTATGGTCCCTTCCAGGCCATTCCACGGTTCTGGATTACTGGATAACGGCGAAGGCAAGTTGCAGAAATGGTGATAGCAAAGGGGAAAGGAAAACTTACAGGGATTTACACAAAATGATTTTTTCTGCAGGTCTATCTGCAGGGGAGGTGTTGGTTTGGAAAACAGCTGGCAAAGCCCTTCTGTGCCCATGCAGAGGGCAGAGCTTGGGCATCACAACCCTGAACCCGGGCAGGGGATGGGGTGAGTGGGACTTCCATTTTCAGGTGTGTTCTGCACAACTTGGTTGCAGATGAAGGTCTGGGCCAGTGTGTCTGGGAGAGGAGGGGGAAGAAATCGCTTCTCTTGGTCCGAGATTTGCAGCAGACACGCGGTTATAATTCCTGTCCCCGCCAGGTGTGGCTGCAGAAATGCCTTTATCGCGGGGCTTTCCCCGTTCTTGAGCTTGCCCCCTTGTTTGGCTGGCTAAGATTGGAGCCTCTACAAGTGCGGGGTTATAGAACTGCTTGGCCTCGGAGATAGATCCTGACCAGAGCCAGCAGCTTACCCAGATCCTCTTTGGGGATCAGCTGGAACCGCTTCCCCCGCGCTCCGCGACGGCGCTTTGTGCGAGCCTTTATTTCCCCGCCGATAACAACCCTTCGTGCTCAGCCCCCCTGGTGCTTCATCATCCCGAATGGCTGCTTGCTTTGTGAAGGCTTCGCTATTTCACGGGAGATACGAAGTGCTTTGCTTTTCACTTGCTTTGCTTTTTTTTTTTCCTCCCCCTCCCCGCCCTTATTTCTTTGTTTTCTCCCCGCATCAAAGCCGCGGTAATTCAGCAGATCACCATCAGCAGCGGGGCTGCTCCGTTGCACATGACATCCTCCCCTGCTCGCAGCAGGCTCTCTTCACAAGCACTCTTCAATCCCGGCGAACAAGGGCGCTCATCCCTTTCCGAAGCAGCCCCTCGTTCTCGCAGCGCGGATTTGTTTGAGATGGTTCTGGGCTGGGCCTGCCCGCGGCTGGTTTGATGCAGGGGGCGCATGTTTAATCAGCCGAGGAGCTCAGCAAAACAGCTGCAGCTTCGCCACCTCGGTTCGAGTACGATTTGGAGGAAGGATGGGATAATTTCGGGGTGACATTGGGTTTAACAGATAATTCTGCTGCCTTCCAGCTGACTTCTCTCACGTCTCGACTTCACCCATCACAAGTCATCACTAAAATATCTGGATTGACCCCTCACAAGTCATCACTAAAATGTCTGGATTGCACTGGAATCCAGGTGTGGGTGCTTCATGGCAAATCCAAGGCACAGTTGTGCCTCCAAAGGTTTCCACCGGTTTATTCACTGAGGGTTAATAATTTGGGATTATTAGAGCCCCAGACTGACGTTGTCAGAGAGCAGAGGTTCAGCTGTGGGAAAGGATTTTGTAGGGGAGAGGGGATTTTGACATGTGGCTGCTTTGTCGCTAGGAGTTAAAATGGAAAACTGAAAAAGGCTTTATGGAGATGGAAAAGCAACAATTTCTCAGTGACAAATGCTCAGTTTATGGCATGTCTTCTGCAAAATACTCGGTTTATGGCTTGTCTTCTGTCACTGATCCATTTTTCAAACATCTTATTACTAAATGTGTGTTTTATAGGTGCCATTTTAAAAGAATCAGTGTCCCCATCTCCTGGTTGCTCTTTTTTTAAGGTGATAATTTGGAGTTTTTCTCTGTAAGCAGGTCGGATGGAGCTCTGGGCAACCTGGGCTCGTGGAGTGTTTCCCTGCCCACGGCAGGGGGAGGTGGAATGAGATGATCTTTTTGGTCCCTTCCTACCCAAACAGTTCCGGAATTCTGTGAAAACGAGGTTGCAAACCTTGAAGAGAAACAAAAGGCAGGTTGGTTGTGTGGTGGGAAGTTAATTAGGTGTGGAGCTCCCTGAGTGTGTCAATGGCATTGATTGTCTGATGGCAGCGACAATTCCGGCGCTTTCAATACCAGATTGAACTGGTGCTGCCCAGAAAGGACCGAGCTGCTCTGCTGTCGTTGGAGAAGCCCAGGAAGAGCAGAGTGGGCAATAAATTACTCTGCTCCCACTGGCTGCTGGGCACTGTTAAACTGCTAATTTTAGTCTGACTTGCTAAGAGGACAATGGTGCTGACTGCTGTGTTCCTGGATTTCAACCTGAAGTGCTTTCCATTAACGAAAACAAGGATATATTGACTTGGACTGGGTGAATAAGTGTCTCCTGCTAGTTTAATCAGCTCCTCACACTCCCTCTCTGCTGTGGGGGGATTATCGTCCCTCCTCGCTTCCTTATGGCTTCCTAATTCCTCCAGAATGCAGAATCCCCCTAATTGAAGCAGAACATCTCCTCTCTGTGCCACAGCCGGAGCATCACACGGTGCTTCCCCCTTGTAGGGATGAGCTCTAATTATTGCCACGCTCCGCTCGAAGAAGGGGTGGTTTGTTTTGTTCCACTGGAGAAGGGACTTAATTATTGTTGTGTTCACAAGTGCCAGCACGTCCTGCACCACAACAAGAGATTCATCAGGGAGTCTGTTTGTGGTGCAGGCGACGTTCCCCCTCCTCTGCCCGTTGTGATAAAGTCGTTGAGCAAATAAACCCTCAACCCGTTATGAAAATCAAAACTTCAAATTGACTCCAGTTGCAGTCCACGTGCAAAGCTGGCTCAAAATTCAGGAGGCAAGCTCGGTCTTGGCAGGCTCACAATGGGGGAGACACTCTTTGTCAACTCATTTAATTTGTGATTACAATTAGCAGCTCTAATAATAAGGCCCAAATAAGCAATTAAAGAGGCTGAGCTTGGCATGGGCTTAAAGCAGAAATGCTATGAGTAATCTGAGTCTTTAAAATGAGTTGTTTCACTCTGATTTCTCTGCAATAGCAGTCAAATGAAGGGGTTGAGAGGTTGGGTGTTAAGCTGGAATGCCTTGGGTGCCTCCTCAGCTCCGGTTACATCCGTAGGGATGATGGGACACGGACACTGAACTGAGATGGGAGGTGAGGAAAATCTCTGCAGGTCCCTTCCCTTCTGCTGGGCAGATTCATGTAGAGAACTGATCCTCAAAAATTTAGTCAGGGGTTGATTTTCCGTGTCATGCCTGTCAGGAATGCAAATGGCAACAGTTCTGGTGCTGGGAGAGCTGGGACAACATTGAGGGGTGTTGGTGCTTCATTTGCTCTGTCATGCAGTTTTGACACCTGTCCTTTTAAATCTTATTTTGAATGACTTTTGGATATCATTTGATTCGAGAATGTCCTGTATTTTTACCCTTCCCATGGTTTTTACTTAGGCCTTGGTAGTATTTGGGATATCGGGGTAATATGGGCACGGCTGATCAGGCCCAGCAGTGTCTGGATCTCAAATGGGATCTCAGCTGTGTGAGAGCATCCAAGGACTGCGTGACTTTCCCCATTCTGTGTGATTCCTGGGATCGTGGGGTCTTCCTCATGAGCCTGTCTCCTGGGGGAAGGCTGGTGGCGTGGCTGATCTCAGCCTTGCACAGTGGATTTCCACCTTGGCTGTAGAAAAGCAGCTGGTGGGACTGTGATTGAATGACAACAGGGATAATAAAACCCCCTCTGTCCTGCTGCCATCAGCTCCTCCATGGTGGTTCTTCCTGCTCCACTGGGGCTCTGGACAACCTGATGGGGAGCTGGGACTCATTGGATAACCCCCCCCAGCTTGTGTGATTTGGGGGATCTCAGGGCTCTGGAAGGTTTGTGGGTTTTCCTGAGAGGAACAGGTTTTCTGTTCCTGTATTTTTTTGGACAAAAATATGTTCTAATGTCAGACATCCACCCGCTGTTAGCACATTTTCCATTTTGGATCTTCCTCCAGCTGGAAGAAGCAAAGTTCCTGCCTGAGGTTTGCAGCTCAGTTCGTGCTCAGCAGCTTCAGTGACGAGGCCTGGTTGAGTTTGAACAGAAACAGTTCAAATTACCCCAATCTTTCATCAGCCTCATATTAGGGCAGAGCTGAGAGATGCTGCTGCTTCATCTGGAACAAAAAGCACGTGGGATCCTCGGGCATGTTATTGACTCCAGGTGCAATTTGCCCTCACTGCCACACATCTCACTTCGATATTTATAAAGAAAACCCTTTTAAAACTTCATTTATCACGCTTTTGGATTGGCCAGGGCCTGCTGGAGAGTAATGTGTTCCTAGGACAGCAGAGCTCCTCTGGCATATCCCCCTAATTCATCCTTCTCCAAATGGCATCCTGATGATGCATTGCACGAATCCATCATCCCAAACGGAGCCTGCAGATCACTAGAGCTCTGGTGATGGATTTGGGGGAGCTCTGAGCAAAAGGCCCAGGTAGATTAACAGCACAACCAGACTTGTTTGGCAAAAGTGGGTTGTGTGAGGGCCAGAACTTGGATTTCCTGGTGTGAGCAGGAGGCAGCAGATGCATCTTTGGTTCCTGTGTACGTGGTGATGAAACGCAGATGGATGTGAGAGTAAAGCTGTTCTGAAGCCACCTTGTTCAGAAATGAGTGGATTCTCCAGCTGAGCTCAAGTGCAGGGACTTAAATTGTTTGTTTGCTTGAGGTGAGTGTAAAACGTGGGATAATAACAAACTTAAAGGCTGTTTTTCTCATGGCCTGGAAAAAAAAAACCCAAGTTAATCTGGTGTTTGTGCTCAGTGGTCCTTCAGCCAGACGGTGTAGAAGTTGTTCAGTGCTATAAAGCATTTAATTCAAGAGGTTAAAATTGATGCCCCATCCCTGGAAGTGTCCAAGGCCAGGTTGGATGGGGCTTGGAGCACCCTGGTCTAGTGAAAGGGGTCCCTGCCCACACCAGGGAGTTGGAACTAGATGGTCTTTAAGGTCCAACCCAAGTCATTCCATGATTCTGTAAGAATGGCTTTCTGTGCTATTCTGGTGGAAAGGAAGGACAGGGAATGTATCTCATGACCTTTAACTCTGAACATCCAGGAGCTCAGACCATGACCAGAACCTCATTTTCCTTGGAGGAGCATCATGAAGGTCCCTCATGACAAATCTTGGCCACAGGACAGTTTTGGTTTCATTACTGTGGAACGATGCCTTGGGTTTAGGAGGTTTTTGTTGCTGACTGGGAAAATCCAAGGTGGGCAAGAGAAGAGACCATGAGGAGACTTTTCTCAGAAGAAAGGAGTTTATTGGATTTTTTTTTCTCCCTCTGACTTTGCCTGAATCCTGGTGTAGCTGGGAATGTCTCTGCTTCAGAGGTCACAGGTTTCATAATCTCAGTTGTCACAGGCTGTGGCAAGACAAGAGGCGTGTGACAAAACATGGGGCAGAAGGACCTGCCCAGCTTGGTCTTGGCTCTGAGCTGGTTGTGCACGAGCAGACTTTTGACTGACCTGATTCCCTGCTTGATGCACCCTCAGGGAGTCAAAAAAACCCTCTTCCTGCCTCAGGAAGTGTTGCCCAGCAGTGGGACATCCTGCTTGGCTTGGCCCTGTCCTCTCTTGGGGACAGTGTGCTCAAAGCCAGCCAGGAGCTGATCCCTTTGCCTAATTCCTCCCTCAGCTGGTTGGGTTTTTAGGGAATGCCAGGCCCTGTTTCTGCTCATATTCCTGCATTTTACAGGACATATTAACCATCACATGTTGCACCTTTTCCAGAAGAGTATCTTGGATAAAAAGGGTGGTTTGCTGAAAGCAAAATTTGAGCAGTCCCAGAAGAAAAAAACTATTTTATTTATTTATTTATTTTAAATTAAAGTAATTCTTTCCTGAGACCCAGAGGGTTGGAGATGAGGGTTCCTGCTACATGTGCTACAAAGATGTTAATCCCAAGAGCAATTTGAACAGGAAACCTGGCACAGGGACCCACAAATCTGATGAAGAGGTGATGGATGAAGTCCATAAAGTCAGGGTTTATGAAATCCATAAAGCTCCAGCAGGGCTGGGTTTGGAAGATGCTGCACTTCCCTTTGGTTTGTTCTGCTAGCTCTGGTGTGGGATCACCCAACAGCTGGCAAAGGGCATCCCTGAGGGTGTGACCTCCAAAACGTGTCACATCTGGACAGGGAGGGGCTCCAGGGGCCATCCCCCAGCAGAGCAGCCACCGAGGGATGGGCAGTTCCTTTGGGAACAGCCTTGGTGTTGGATCCACCTGTTGTTCTCTTTGACTTCCCGCTCGCAAACCCTGCTGGTTTTTCCACCTCAGGGAAGCTTTTTAGTTTCTGGAGATGATTTTTCTTAACTCTTTTACTACCTGGAGGTGCCAGCAGAGATTTTTTTTCCTTGTGGGCTCCAAGGCACTGGAGAACAGGAGCAGCAGAGGTGGGAGACGTGGCTGTTTGACCCAGTCCCTGTTTTATAGGAAGTGGGAGTTTAGGGCCAAACTTTAAGTGGGGAGTGACAGGATGAGACAGTTTTATTTTTTTTCTTGATGAAACCTGAAGTGACTTTTTCAGCAGCCCAATGGCTTCCCCAAAACCACTTTCCTTTGTTTAGGAAGAAATTCTTGGCTGTCAGGCCCTGGCACAGGTTGCCCAGAGAAGCTGTTGCCACCCCTGGATCCCTGGAAGTGTCCAAGGCCAGGTTGGACGGGGCTTGGAGCTGCCTGGACTAGTGGGAGATGTAATTTTGGGTTTGAGGCTTCTTCAGTTTAATTTTTAAGTAGGAAATCGAGGCTTGGAGCTCCAAACATTCAGCATGTGGGTCCCTATATTCAGGTTTAATTGCTGATAATCACTACAAATGGCCAGTGAGGGGTGAAGCCAATGACCTTGGAGCATCCAAAGGTAAAAAGACTCAAGGCTCAGTTATCCCTTTCCCTGGTCTCTGGATCCTTTCTGGTGCCATTTGAGATCCAGACACAGCTGATGGACATGATCAGCCATGGCCACATTACAGCAGTGCCCCAAATACTGCCAAAATTTACCTAAAAAAATCAACAAAAGGGTAAAAATACAGGGCATGCTCTAATCAAATTATGTCCAAAAGTGATTTAAAATAAGATCTAAAATAACAGGTATCAAAACCACGACAGAGAAAGTTCCCCTAAATTTTGTCCCAGCTCTCCCAGCACCAAAACCATCGCCATTTGCATCCCTGAGAGGCATCATGAGCAGAAAATCAATCCCTGACTAAACTTTTGAGGACCAGTTCCCTATTGGAACCTGCCCAGCAGCAATCAGAGGAGCTGCAGAGGTTTTCCTCACCTCTATCCTCAGTGTCCCATCATCCCTAAGGGTGTAAGTGGAGCTGTGGAAGCACCCACAGCATGCCAGCTTAACACAGAATTAAGGCAGAGCTTGAGTTTCTTTCTTCAGCAAATTTTGTATGAATTTATAGGACTGTGTAGGGAATCTTGGTGGCTGGCACAACGTCCCCAAAGGTCAGCAGAACCATCCCATCCTATAACAAACCTGAAGAGCAGAGAACTCCTCTTAGGGCATAAAACAAGCCAGGATTGTGTGAAGGTGGAAAACCCGATGGATCAATCACAATATTCCTGTATCAGCAAACCAGGGCAGTGTCCTTGGGACGTGTGGAGGTTACAGTCACTGGGCCTGCTCAAGGTGAATTATTTCAGGTTTATTTTTAGTGGATGCTCCATGGGTGTAGTTGCAGCGCTCACATTGTCTGGGAAAAGCTTTTTGTTAGGGACACAATCCTGACATTGTTCAAAAATAGGGAGATGTGGCACTTCCCAGAGTGGTTTTGTTGGGGATGGAGGGTCAAAGGTTGATCTTGATGATTTTGGAGGTCTTTTCCAACCTTACTGAGTCTATGAGAAGTGGATGGTTTGACACGCAAATATCAAAGGGATAAAACAATTTCCTGGTATTTAAATAACCACGGGAAAAGTGGTGCCCAGCAGCAGTTTCTGATGAGTATATGCTCATAATTTTGGATATTTGTGCCAGGAAAAGGCCCCTGAAACGTTTATAACCCCAAATCTGCCCCCTCTGTCACTGAATTCGACTGCTTGATTTGCTTGAGTGCTTTGATGGCAGGAATGCTTTTGACAGGGAAGGATAACACGGGAGTTCAAACTGAGCCGCTTGTCCTGAAAGTGGTGCCTTTCAACTCCAAGAATTCCAGTTGACAGATGGATCTGTACCACAGGAGCCCCGTGATGGCTTCAGAAAAGTGAAAAACCTCCCGGAGAAGAGTTTTATCTAATTGTGATGAGGGTGATTATGAAGTGCATCCATTACTGAGATTGCAGAGCTCTGTCAAAAGAGGGATCCATTATCCTGGGAATGAGACCTGCACCAGGTCCTGCTGTCTGAGCAAACTCATCAGGCAACACAGACAGCTGAAAGGGAGGGAGGGGCAACAAATATCGGGAGGGAATATAGGGCAATAATAAATATATATTCCTATAAAATCAATATGTATTTATTTTTTTGTGTGTATGTATATATATTATAGGGTCAGGGATTTTTCCTTTCCAGCTGGGATGCCTTTGCTGTATGGCAAAACATACATGGTGATTTAATTAAAGGCACTGAAACAGCACTTGAGAAACGGGTTTATTTATTTTACACCATCTATGCACATAACAGTGATTCTGATTTTTCAATGTTAAAGATTTCAGAGGATTATAGAATGGTTTGGATCAGAAGGGACACTGCAGATGATTTTATTCCAACCCCCTGCCGTGGGCAGGGATACCTTCCACTAGACCAGGTTGCTCAGGATCTCATCCCATTTCCCTGGTACAGATAACACGAAAATTTACATTTTCCTTGTAGGAGCACTTGTTATTTTACAGAACAGCAATGTTATTTCTAGAACAACGTGCTCCAAGTGGGAACAAGTAGTTTTCTGCCTGGAAAAAAAAAAAAAAATCCTTAAGATATTCGACAGGCAGATCACAAAATATGTGTATTAATAGGGGAGAAATTGCTTGAGTTTTTTTCTGAGCATGTGTGCACTTGTCACACTCTCGAAATAAAGTGTAGCTTAAAGCAATAGCTGTCACAAGCAGGAAGCCAAAACCGCTGTGATGGATAAGAAAATGGTGTTGGTGGGGCTGGGAACTGGGAAAACATTTCCTGGGACTAAACAATTCCACACGGGCGCCCCAGGAGGAACCGGCAGCCAAGAGTGAGGGCCCGAGGTTTTTCCTCCTGTCATTGGCGGTGCCTTCAAACGAAACACAGGAGAGAACAAAGCCCACCGCAGCGATTGTCCTGCTGCTTGTCGGGCTGGGTGTCAGGCACACCCCGAAGATGTAAAGCCCGGGCGCTGAGGCTGCGGCTGGAATCGCGTTTGTGCGGCGCGCTGGGACACTGCCTGCCGAGCGAGCAGCGTTTGCAGCCCTCGGCGTGCGATTCCCCCGCTCCGATCCCCATTTCCATCCATCACTTTCGTGACACGATCGGCGGGAGGGGCGGCTTTTGGGGCCTCTGTAGTTTGGGAATGTAATAAGGGGTGAATTGCGAAGGGGGCAGCGCGGGGATGTCTGTGCGGTGATCCCTCAGCAGCGCGCTGGGAAGGGCGTTGTTTGGCAGGTCTGGGCTGTGATGTCCGTCCTCTGCATTCAGATTTGAGCCACACAATCTCTTTATGGGGTGTAATATCGAGGTGAGATGCCTTCAGGGCGGTGGGAGGGACCAGAGGTGGGGAGAACGCGCTGGAAGGACTTTGTTTTGTCTCTCCCTGGAAGGGATTTGAGGTGAATGATAAATCACAACTGTGTGTCAAATGGGAAAGGTTTGAAACCTGGAGTGCGGGTGACGCTTTTGCTGGGACACAGTTCAGGCAGTTGTCTTGTAGGAACTGGCTGTAATTCAGAAATCAAGAGAAATTAATAGTGGAAAAACCAGCTTTACCAGGAAATTTGAAGAGGTTTGAGTCCACAAACTCAAACTGGAGCGTTTAACACTCTAAAGTGACTCTTAGTGACTGGGAACACTTAACACTCTTTCCACGTGTAGAAATAAAATCAGGACATAGTGATAACTTTTGTATCAATACAACTGATTTTAACTTGATTAGTGGGCACCGTAACTTCTTGTAACAGCTTTAAATTTAAATACCGCTGTTTACTTCTGTAATGATAAAAAACCTGCCACATTAAGATTGCTTTGCTGTCACCCTTCTGGGCATGAACATCCCAGGGGAACTTTCACCAGC
Organism: Myiotriccus ornatus; assembly: GCA_036023395.1. Lineage (NCBI taxonomy): Eukaryota > Metazoa > Chordata > Aves > Passeriformes > Tyrannidae > Myiotriccus > Myiotriccus ornatus. The sequence goes on along the minus strand of JAYRBT010000237.1, from coordinate 10,918 downwards.
TGGAATGGTTATCCTGGTGAATCATCAAATTTCCTTTCTCTAGAATTGTAGGGGGGGGGAAAAAAGAAATCCTTTTTGGCCTTAGTGGATGAGGGACAACCTCTCCTGGGTGACAGAGGACAATCTGCTGCTGCAGCTGGAAGAGCTTCGTGGTGCCACCTCAATTTGCGCAGACAGCGTCTGGCCCAGAGAGTAGGAAAAAGTTCAGCCTAAGAAATGGAAAAAAAAAAAAAAAAAGGAGCCGAATAATTCTTCAGGAAGCTGCCAGGGAGGAGCTCGAGGTGCATTCAAAACAGCCGTCGACTGATTAGCGCTTTAAGTGATGCCAAAGTGTGTCCCGTTGTAGGATTAACGGGCAGCTCCTCGGCAGGTTTTCAGCGCTTGTGGCTTGGCAAAATTTAAACAATCACACAGCGAAACGAAAACAATGCTGGGGAAACGCATCCGAAAGCAGCGGTGTTGACAGGAAACACGTAATTGCTTACAAACAGCCCGAGGGGGAGGCATCACCGGGGCTGTTTTTCCATCGGTTCCTACAACCGCTCCCCGTCCTGATGGATCTTTGGGACCGTCTCGCTGTGACCGGGATTAATGACAACCCCCCCAGTCGCGCACTGCTTTCGGTTAGAAACGTGTTCAGAGCAAGAAGGGAATGCGGATCCAGAGGTTTCCAGCCTCGAGTTTCCCGGGGGGGCTCTGAGTCTGTCAGATTAGTAGGACAGAAATATCTGCCCCCCTGGAAAGAGTTGCCTGAGCCTTCTCCAGTTTCTGTGTAGCATCTTCTGCACTTCATTGGGCATCTTCATGGCCTGGGTACCCTCAGCCTTGATTTTCACCTTCTGTGCTGTTACTCCCTCTGGATTTGCTGGGTTTTTTTCCCCTGTGCTCAGGCTTTGGGGTGCTGGGGGGGCTACTCAGGCCTTGGGTCTAGAAGATAGCAGATTTTAAATGTTTTTTTTTTAAATAATATTTAAAATGCTCTGTGTGGAAATATGCAGTGCATGTATCTGGCAAAGAATATTATTATATGTGTATTCTTTGCTTGATCAGGACCTCAAGAATAAGGTTTATCAGTACGGGGTGATAAGATGGAATTAACTCCACAACTTTCTGGGCAGGGCTGGTTTAAAATAAGGTCTGGGATTAAGAGCAGATTAAGTGCAGGTCCATTGATTGTAACACAGCCACAGGGACCAGAGCTTGCTGTTTTAATGTAATAAAATATAAAAAAGATGCAATATTTCAAGATGGGTTTTAAGACCAAGCTAATTTAGGTCACCTCTTTAAATGAGCTGGGGTGGGAAAAAAAGGCATTGATTTCGCATAATCCTTCCCCAGAGCAGATAAAGGGCTTTGTTTTAGGGAGATTAAAAGCTATTAATACTGAAGTGAACAAGTGGTCGAAGGACAAATCCTTACCCAGAGCTTTAAGCAGCAGGAGATGTTCAGGTGAGAGGGGAACTGGCTGCACCCAGAACTCCTGGTGGACAAGGGACGAGGGAAGTGCCTTGGACAGGAGAAAAAGTAGGAAGGGGGGAAAATAGCCACAAAAAAGGGTGGAATTGGGCTTTGTTTCCTTAATCAGGATGTAACCAGATTGACCAAATTATCCCTGGAAGTGTCCATGGCCAGGTTGGACGGGGCCTGGAGGAATCTGGGCTGGTGGAAGGTGTCCCTGCCCATGGCAGGGGGTGGAATGAGATGGGATTTAAGGTCCCTTCCAACCCAAACCATTCTGGGATTTCAAGACTGGGATTTAGGGTGATTGTTGTTGGCAGGAGTCGAGTCCTTTTTCCTCTTCCTTTTCTTTCACCTGAAAGTGTTTGGTAAACTTTCACTGAAGTGCTTTAGTACATTCAAATTCGATTCCTCAATAGTTTCCGACTCCTCCCTTTGTCAGGTTTTCTGTTCTCCAGAAATGATTTTCCTACTTTTAGTCAGCAAATGAGCAAATAATTTAATTTCCAAGAATCAGTGAGCATAGAGAAATCATGATCTGACTAATTGAAGCTCTACAGTGCCACGAGAACTCTTTTTTTTCCCCCCAGATGGAATGCAAATCCTCGGTGAGGCGGAGTGAAAATGCTTGGATGGGTCTAGAAATTGCAAAACACGAATATGTGCAACAAAGCAATGACATGCTCATGGATTGAAACCCCTCCCTGCTGAATAAACCACCTGATTTATGACAGAAGAGGGAAGGACTAGTGTGGCTTTTCAATTAAGTCTCTTCTCTGGAGAAAGATGTTGATTTGTGCCACCTGAGGAGATGCAGGAAGAAGGGAATGTGTGGGAAATTCTCCTGAGTTTCCCATAAATCCCCCATTTTTGGAAGCACGGTGGGTTCATATTTGAGTCTTGGCGTGGAGTTCTGTGGGTTGAAACATGAGCTGTTCAAAAAGAAGTTACAAATTCACTTTATTTTTTTTCCTTAAAGGATGTTTTTATTTAATATAAGTCGAGACTTATTTATATACAAGTTTCTCTGTTTGCCAGGACCAGGGCGCTGGAATTTTGGGTGCCAGACCCTGTCCCTGCCAAAGGCAGGACAACCAGTAGGAAAGAAAGCTGGAAGGGGATTTTGAACAAGTCATGGAGGGACAGGACACAGGGAATGGTTTCCCACTGCCAGAGGGCAGGGAGAGATGGGATATTGGGAAGGAATTGCTGGCTGTGAGGGTGGGCAGGCCCTGGCACAGGTTGCCCAGAGAAGCTGTGGCTGCCCCTGGATCCCTGGAAGTGTCCAAGGCCAGGCTGGAGCACCCTGGGCTGGTGGAAGGTGTCCCTGCCCATGGCAGGGGGTGGAATGGGATGGGATTTAAGGTCCTTTCCAACCCAAGCCATTCTCTCCATCATGGGATAAGGTTGATAATGGGTTAGAAAAGAACCAGTTTGCAGGGGGCAACAGGGAAAAAAGGACTGAGAAAACTCATGGCATCCACCAAAACCAAGTAATAAATGTTAAAAAACCCCCACCCTCGATGTTTAAAAGCCTGATGGCACCAAGAGCAGATGATTTGTACACGAAGCAAATCCCGCTGCCCACCAAGCTCCCACATCTGGGAGCTCCCCCTGGAATGCAGGACTGGCTAATTGGAGTGGGGTGTTTTATGAAGGTGCTGTTAAACAGGGTTATTTATCCCCTCACGCCTCCCACTTTACTGCCTGCAGAGTTCAGAGTGTTCCCTGGGATAATGAAGCTCCGTATTTTCGGCCCTCGTGGTGTCCCATTACTCGGAGCCACCGGTGGGGGTGAGGGACGGGGAGCTGACAGTTTTATTCATTGACTACTGGTAAATACTCACATTCTGTGTGGAGCCCTAACGTGTGTTGTACTTCAGATAATGGGCTGTAAATAATAACAAAATCTAGTTGTGTCCCCCCCCCAAGTGCCCTTAGAGGTGACATTAAATTTCATGAAGATATATTTGAAAGCCAGGCAGAAATAACTTCCACGAGACAGGCCTAATTTCCAGCCTCAATTTCTAAATATTGCCTATTAGGATCTGTGGCCTCTGCAGGTTTCATTTGGAGTCCATGCTGAGAAATGGAATTTCTTTTTTAAGAAGATCAGCTCACCAGACAGGCCACCCCCCTCGTGGTATTTTGTTACCTGGAACCCTCCTTTTTTTACCTGCCCACCTCCCTCCTCCTGCACAGAAAAAAAAACCAGGAGCTTTTCACACCGGGAAGGATTCAAATTGAACCTGAGAACATCTTTTTTTTTTACCCCTTAAATGCTGGTGGGCATTTCCTACCTGTTCTCCAAGTCATTATCAGTGTAATAGGTCTCGTATCCATCCAGTGAGGAAAATCCTGACCTTGCTGACCTGATTGCAGAATTCCTCCTGGATCTGCTGGATTTGAGACTTTAAACATCTCATGTTAAAAAATATTAATAGAGAGCATATGATATACTGAAATTTTTTAGAGTTGAATTGTTCAGAATTAAAATGGTCAGAGTATATCCAATAATATTCCAATTTTGCCTATTTGGAATTTCTCCTACAGACACACACATGTGTGCACATATATACGGATTTGAACACATAAAGCTCTTTGCCCACTGTTTTCCCTCTCCCTCTGTCCTGGGGGGAATATCTGACCCCTAAATCCTTTTGCCAAACCCTTCTTCACTTGCCTTTTTCCTGCTGAACTGTGTCTTCCTGTAGCACGTTTCAAGAGTTCCCTGGGAATGCCGTGGAAGTGTGTACTGAGCTTGGCCAAAAACTGCCTCCTGAGCGTTCCTCACCTTCCTTATTCTAGTCTAATTCTTTCCCCCCCTCCTTTTTGACCTCAGATGCCCCTTTTTTTCCCCACTCTGCCTGGAGGATGATCCAGATTGGGTCTCCTCCCACCAGGTTTCCTCCTCTCCTTCGTGCCTCGGTCCCCCCTCGTTGCTCCGTGTTCGCTCTGACGTTTCCTCTCCTCCCTGACCCGCTCCTTGTGATGCCTTTGCTGCTTCCCAGTGGGAATATTAATGTGTTCTGCTTCTCTTGCCCCCTTCCATCCCACTTCTAAACATCACATCTTCACTTTCAAGTAATTTCAAAGCCTTTTCCTCCCTTTTCTCTTCCCTGTTTTTATCTAATTCGTTGCCCTCTCTTATTCTCTCTGCTGGTTTCCCCCAATGTATTTGTCTTTTTTTTTTTTGTCAGAATCCTCCTATTTTCTCCTGCAGTATCCTCGTTTCCCAGCTAATCCAGCAGTCACTTGTCTCAACTATTCTTTCATTCCACTTCTTTTTGTAACTTTTCTGGAGCTGGGAACTGCTTTCCAGAAACTTTGGCTTTTCCATGGCTTGGGAGAGAGGAAACAAATACACATTTTAAAATCCTTGTAATACTCTACCTGTGCATCTCGGTAGCATAAATATTTAACTAATTGGATTTCCTTGGAGAAATGAGGAGGCAGGGAGGAGGCCTTGCTGTGCAGAGCAGCTTCCACAGGTTGCAGGAAGGTGGAGCTGAGTATCCAGAATTTTGCTCCCGTAGCAGCCACAGGTTTCAGCTGAAAAGGGAACTCTCCTTAGGGCAGCTGCCACAAAAATACCCAAAGAAGTTGTTACTCACCTCACCCACCTTTAGTTTGCTTCAGATTTCAGTATAAAACAACCCTTAATTTCCTTTTATAACCACTGGGCACAAAACCAGACAGAGAACAATTCTTACTTGAGGAGAAAGTGAATTATCTTCTGGGATTATCTTGCCTTTCCCATTAACAAAAGAGTTTTGGGGAGTTCTTTAGGATGGGCACCCAAATTTTTGTACACTAAGTGGACACAGAGAAAAACAGACAAAACTTGTGGCTTCCAGTTGATTTCTCTGTCTGGTAGACAGTGTCATTCCCCTCGGAGGAATAAATTAAAGGAAGGGGCCGAAGCCGGCTTGGATTTTCACTGAGCAGGACATAAGAGAGATGGGAGATGCTGGTAGGGAAAACCAGATGTGAGGTGGGAAGGGCAGATTTCTCCAACCTGGTCACTGCCCAGCACCTGAAGGGTGTGAGGTTGTGGTAAGACCTCAGTCCTGTGGGGCTCCAAGTGGGAAGACCAGGACTCTCTTCCCGACGTTCCCGAGTGTCCGTGTTGCCCCTGGAGGTCGAACGCTGTGAACAGCAATTTGCATTACAGTGGCTGCCTGGCTTCAGTGCCTCCATATCCAACCCATAAACATAATGACTTCATCCACGTTCCCAGAAATAAATGCCTGAGATTGGGCTCGTTAGAATCCAAATGGCACGTTAATGAAAATGGAGTCTCCCGACCTACCGGATCTGCACGTTGAAAAGTAGGATGCAGTCAGATTTTCCCCGGGCATTTATGGGCAATGAATATTCAGTAGTTTAGAGTAAGTGCTGTCCTGCTCTTGGATTCCGAAGGAGGAGCTTGGGGACAGCTCCTGCTGATGCTCAGGACACCTTTGGATGGATGAGGCGGGCAGGGATGGGTGCAAAGGGCATCGGATGCACAGCGTCGCTTTGCAACGTCCCCGGGATTTACCACCACTCCTGCACAATGGAATCACTGCAAGCAGCTGGAACGAGCCTCTTTCTTGTGAGCTTGTGTGCTGTGAGTGCTTCCTGCAGCTCAGCGGAATGTTGGGAGCCTCTCCACGGAGAGGAGGATCCCACCAGGGAATGGCAGAAAACGACCTTCCCGCAGCCAAAGTGCTTTTTGTTCGGTGTTTTCCTCCAGCATTCCCTGAATAGGGATGATGTCACTTAGCTGGAAGAGCTTTGCAGTTTGGAGCACAAGCTGGTTTAGAATTGGGCCCAGCTGAGGGTTTATTTCCGTGGTAATGGGCTCTTCCAGGATGAGGGTTTATGGCCTTTCCCTGTGGAATCATTGTCGCTCAGACAAGGCTGTCTAGACAGCTCTGTTTGCAGGCACATTCCCTCTGCTGTGGATAATAACATGCCAAAGCCATAATACTGCCAGCTAAGACAGGCTCTGGAGGGGGAAGTGACTCTGGAATCTCTTTTGTTGGGAGAGAAGGTGAGGAGAGGTCAGTTTTGTTCCTGCTGTTCGGGAGGGGAGGTTCTGTGGTCTGTTGTTCCTGCACATCACAGGGGTGACAGCCCTAGGGATATACCCAGGGGTCTTTGGATCCCAGAGTCACTCCATTAAATGCACATTCCTTATCTGTATGTGCAGGAATATCTGGAACATTTGCAGAAAGGAGAAGACCCAGGAAACTTTCCGTTTCTTGCTTAAAATCATACACGCTGTAAGAAACATTTCCTTTGTGGATGAATAGCTGGGGATCAGCTTTAGGAATCTTAGGAGAGGATTCTTTGCTGTGAGGGTGGTGAGGCACTGGAAGAGGTTTCCCAGAGTGCCCCTGGATCCCTGGAAGTGTCCAAGGCCAGGTTGGAGCGACCTGGGCTAGTGGAAGGTGTCCCTGCCCAGGGCAGGGGGTGGAATGAGATGGGATTTAAGATCCTTTCCAACCCAAACCATTCCATGGTTCTTTGATGATGCTGTGTAAATACTGAAATAACAGTTGTCCTCAAGGTGATGGAACAGGATTTTTCCATCAGTTTGTGATTCCAGGTCAAATGAAAGATCTTGACCAGCTTGATGCCCAAGAGCCGTGGGGTGGCTTGCTGTGTGTGACATGTGGCCAGTCCAAGCACTGCTGTGAGTGGAGTTGTGGGTGATGTTTCCTCCTGCCTTTGAGTCTTGCAGTCTGTGCCTTTGCTCCCTCTGATACTTGCTGAGAAATCAGAATATTGCAGGAGCACAATTAATTTCATGGAGGTGCCCGCTGGGCCCTTCTGTGATTTTTTTTTTTAGGGAGTGTTCAGGTAACTTTTTCAGCTCATCCTAAAGACATTTGGAAGTGAAAAACTGATGTCATGTGGAAGAAACTTTTGGAAAGGATTGCCTTTTGTAGGGTATTTGCAAAAACATATTGCACAACCTTATTCACTTAAATTTACTTGTGGATCCAGAGTTATCCTGTCTGCCCTGGGATCTCTGCTCTTCCCAGGGAAAGAGCTATTCGAATTTGGAACTTGGACACCTGTGCCTTTCAAATCCCTCAGGGAAATGCCCCTGAAACCTTTGGATAATAGCAAAGGACTCCCTTGTCTGAGGAGGGTTGTAGTTTAGAGAGCACATTTAGACCAGGCATCCCAGGTTTCCATTGGTATGGAGAGCAGGAAAAAGAGGTGCCATGGGTTTATAACCCCCTTTAGGCGGTGGAAGTGCAGATGTCAGGGTTAGATAGACACAATATATTATATTTACACTGTCTATCTTATTTAGGGCTGATGGGCAGCTGTAGCACAGCTTTGGGTCCTGTGGTTTTTTGTGCTCCTGGAGGGATTCAGAGGGAAGTCATGGGAACATCCTTCCCTCCTGGATCACTGACTCCAGTATCTCTGCCAAGGAGACTGTGGCACATAATCCTTGTCAGAAAGATAGCAAGCTCAGTGTTTTGAAACTCCACTACTCTTCACAGCAAAGCTGTTCCAGATTTTTCACTGCTTTAACTGTTGGGAAGGTTCTTTTAATTTCCAGCCTCTTTGTATTCACAGTCAATTTTGTCCCATTTGTTTTTATGCCACAATTGCTCTTCACTTTAAATAGACATTTATTTTTTTCCCCCCCTCTCCTCTGTTAGTGGCGTTCCGAGGTAATTGTGACTGTCTGGTTTATAAGGAAAAGAAACAGGGACGTTTGTGGGGGTTTAGAGTTAAGATGAGGTGAAGGTGGAACTTTGTGGCATCTCAGTAAGTAATCTGTTGTCAGCTGAGTTCCTGCTCCTGTGGCTAAAATAGAGCGTTTATTTTGAGCTGAGGACAGACACTTGAGTTGGCTCCAGCCCTCTCTGATGGCCTCTCCTGGCCAGGAGAAAGGAACAGAGCTGATGTCCTGCTCCTTCAGGATATTGCCCAAATCTCTTCCAGAGGTTTCTTAAAGCTCAAGTACTTCTCCAGCGAGGCGTCTCGTGTTTGACCTGAGCTACCAGCACAGAGGAGGCTGTTTCTCAACTCCCAGTTTCCTCTGTTTCTTAGGAGATACATTGACCACAGGATGGAAATAAACCCCTCTCTAACAATGGCCCTGCAACCCAAAAGTAAACGAAAACGAGCCAGTTAACCTCAGTGGGATCAAGATTTGACTTTGAGACTGAGCTGACCCCGAACTGATGCAGCAGCGCTGAGGAGTGTGGATGTTTCGGATGGAGGTGGATTTGACCTAAATCAGGATATTCCTGTCTGGGTCTTGTTGGATTATTCCAAAGTGACAAGTTTATGAGGTTTCCTCTGTGCCTTTCCAGCTCCTCAGGGGATACAGAATCCCAGAGAATCTGCAGCTGTAGCTCAGGCTGGTTTTTGGACTGGAATGGCTGTGTTAGCTCTTGGGTGGCTTTTATTGCTCCTCCAGGTTCCCAGGGCTGCACTACACTAAAATTGTCACTGCTTTAACAGCTGGTGAGACTAATGGAGGGGGAATAGACTCTATAAATCTTTACTCTTTCAAGAATTCAATTTTGGACTCGACTTTACTCACGAAGGGAGCCCGTGGAACGAGTCAAATGGTGTATTTACTCACATGTAGTAAAGTTTACGGGTCCAGAACAGTAATTTATCTGCAAAGAGGTTTTTATGGTATCTTCAGTTGGAGGATCTAAAGATATGACCTGTTTCACATCTCCAGGGGCAGACTGCAAAGGATGCTGGCCTGTTTCAGGAGTTTGTCCCCTTTATTGCCCTGGTGCATCAAGGGAGGGAAGGCCTTCACCTTTTCCAAGGATTTCTGTGCTTCCTGAGGCTGGAGCTGGACCTTGTTTAACACCAGCAACTTCAACAGGAAGGAAGGACAGTCTTGTCCAAGTGGGAGGTGGGGATGTTTATTCCAGGTTATAATGAGTGTCCAGAGCAGATTGTGGAGGGATTCCTTTCTTTTCCCAGTTCACATCACCATAACCCCAATGTCCAAAAAGACCTGGTACCAAGACAAAGAGGGATGGGGAGAGTCTGAGGTCTGTAGGATGACTCTGTATCCTGACAGGGAATGATGTAACATGCAGATGTGCCACTTGGGGACATGTCTCAGCGGTGGCCTTGGCCGTGCTGGGGGAATGGTCGGGCTTGATGATCCCAGAGGGCTTTTCCAACCTCAGGGCTCCTATGAAATGGCTGTACATCCCCATGCAGGTGTTTATAGCCTGGGGTCAAACTGTACAGCCACTTTTACCTGTGGTCACCTTGCTGAGCTCCCACAGCTGCTGTTCAGTGACCTCCACCCGAGCCTTCAGGCTGTGGGACTAGACCTGCTTGGCCTGCAGGACGCTCTGCTGTAGGACTAGACCTGCTTGGCCTGCAGGACGCTCTGCTGTAGCTCCTTGGCCAGCCTGTGACTCTCTGAGGAGCTCCATGTTCTCCTTAGGCAGCTGCTCCATGGCCTTCAGCCTCTCTGCCAGGTCCTGGTTCTGCTGCTTCTCGCTGTAAGGTTTTGCCTTCTCCATCTGCTGCTGGGTGAGCTGCACCTGCAGCTCTGCCACCTTCAGCTCCTCTTCCAGTGCCCCAATTCTCCACTGCTGGGTCCACGTGGCCTTTCTGTGCCGAGTCAGATTTGCATTCAGCTCCTCCACCAGCTTAGCCTGGGCTTTCCAAAATACCTCCAGCTGAGCTGTCAGTCTCTGCCTCTCCCCCAGCAGCTCCTTCCTCCCTTCAGGACCTGTCTTAGTGGGCTTTGATCAGGTGTTTGTAGGACAGACACTGCACTCCGCAGTTCTGTGTGGTGTCTGTATCCACCATCGTCACAGGCACATCAGATCCATCTGACAGCAATCCCACACGACAGCTGTGCTCAAAGCCGGTGATTTCTCCTGCCCACGTGGCCCCTGGCCCAGCAGGACGGGGAATCAGCTGGCAGGTGACTGCTGGGAGAGAGTGTGCTGGGAACAGCGTGTGCCTCTTCCAAACCGGCAGGACTGGAAGGGACACCGAGCAGGTTTGCAGATGATACAAAACTGGGGGGAGCTGCTGACTCCCTCGAGGGCAGGGAGGTCCTGCAGAGAGACCTCAGCTTGCTGGAGGGCTGGGAATCACCAACCAAGTGTCCAAAGGAGGGTGGTGAGGGAGAAGAGGAGGCTGAGGGGAGACCTGACTGCAGTTCCAACTCCCTTGTGAGGGAAGGAGGAGGGACAGGCTCTGAGCTCTGCTCTGTGGGGACTGTCACTGTTTGTCACAAATCCTCATCAGGCTGAACAAAGCCATGGGAAACATGCACAGCCAGCCCTTTGAGCCCTCCCCCAGACAGTGAGCTGGGGGAGAAGACCCGAGGGAATGTTCTGAAGCTGTGCCAGGGAGGGTGAGGTTGGATTTCAGGACAAGGCTCTTCCCCCAGAGGGTGGTTGGCACTGCCCAGGCTCCCCAGGGCAGTGGGCACGGCCCCAAGGCT
>JAYRBT010000236.1:10669-21354 GCA_036023395.1 Myiotriccus ornatus | reverse complement strand
TGGAGAGCGCTCAGCCGTTGGAATGGGCTGCCCAGGGAGGGGGTGGAGTCACCGTCCCTGGAGGTGTTTAAGGACAGGCTGGATGTGGCATCAGTGCCATGGGCTGGGTGACAGGGCGGGGTTGGAGCAGGGCTTGGACTGGATGATCTGGGAGGGCTTTTCCAACCTGTGATTCTGTGATGTTTGAATTTATTTAAGAGCAGAAAACTTGCACCAAAGACAGTGACAGCAGCCAGGCCTTTTTTTGGGTTTTGTGGCTCCTCCTGGAGCGGGATATTTACCAGATTCACCCTCTGGAACATCTTTCCCACCCACCCAAAGCCAGACACGAGAGCAAAGCCAGAGCTTTGTTTTTAAACTGGCGAGACTTGTGCAATAAAGCCCTGCTTTGGCTGGGCCTCTTTTTCCTTTGCCCAATAGAAGTTGTGTCCAAAAAACATGGACATTTCCCTCCAGAGCCAGCTGTGTCATTCCCAGGCTGTGCCAGCAGCACATTCCAAGAGAAAGGCTTCTCCAGACGCCTCGGATCCAAGGGTTTTAAGCCCTGAGCTGCGGCCCCGGCGCTGCTTCCTGATCAGACATTCGATCCTTTCCCCTCCTCCCAGAACAAGATCATGGAAAAAGGGGTTTTTCTCGGAGTTGTTGAAGGGGAAAAACACTGAGAGCAGATTTAGGCTCCCCAAGGGGTTGGGTGAGGGAGAAGCCTAAAAAAAAAAGGTGTTAAATCAGGAGGGGGGATCGAAATATTTTGGGGCTTTGTTTTAGAAACCCCCAAACAATCCCATGAGCATCTCAAGGATTCTGAGCAAATCTCCAGGAAGGAAGTTTTTAAAGAAAACACAGGTTTTCCATTGGAAAACAATTCCAATCATCCAGGTTTCCTCTCTCCTAAAGAAAAGACTGGTTTTCCATTGGAAAACAACTCCAATCATCCAGTTTTCCTCTCTCCTTCTAAAGGCTTCTACCCTAAAGCAGGATATTGTGGTTTTCAAGGCTCATCCCAGTTTTTCCTGCTGGCTGCCCACCTGAATCACGGAACACCGGGAAGGCTTCAGGTGAGGAACGAACAGCAGCTCAGACCAAGTGCCTGATTCCCAGAAATTCTCAGCAATGGGAGGAAAGAAAGGGAAGCAGACCTTGAGAGAGGTTTCTTCCAGTCAGGACCGCCCCCCCCAGAGGATGCTGGAATCCAAACTGCATCCGCTTTTTTTCTTGGAATTAGGCAGAACTGCCTTTAAACCCAGCCCACCTCTAGGCTTGGCTTAATCACCCAACTGAGGGGGCATCTTCCAGCTGCACAAACTGCGGCACCAGGAGATGTGATTTGGGATTGGCACAGGAATATTTCGGGGACAAAAAACCCCCCACGTTTTTGTGACACGTCTGGGATGGGACACCAAGACACTGGAGCTCTCTGGCTGCGGCCAAAATTCCATCGGCAAAGCCTCCTGTGTTGGCTCCTCTTCCAAGATCAACCTTTCCGGAGTGCCAGGAAAGACGAAGCTCCAAAAAAAGAAAGGGCTGGAATTCAGGGGGTGCCCACCACAGGAGGAGTGGAGGTGGAGGAGGGACCCGGTGGAGAAACAACAATTCATTAAATCCTTCCAACCCAATGGAATTCCTTCCAACCCAATGGAATCCTTCAGGAAGTTTCTTCCTTTCTTTCACTCTGAATTCCAGTTTATTTCAGGGCCTCCCACACGTTCTGTGACTGAGAGTTGAACCAAAGATGTGCAGAATTAAAGAAAAGGAGATTAAAAGCAGGCAAAGAACGGGAATAATGTCACACTCAGACCAAATCCTTTGGATTTGTGATGTTGGAGCATTTGCAGCTTGGAAAGGATAGAATTCCCAGGGATTTAGGATATTCAAATGTCTCTTTGTAACAGTCCAGTGGAGTCACTGGATGGAAGTTTTTAAAATGAGGCAAAAGAAAATCCTACAGGAGATCCTGGTTTGGATCAATTGATGGATCAGCTCATCCCAAACTCCTTGGGTTGGTTTTTTTTTGGGAAGGCAAGTTTTCCAGTTTGCTGAGGATGGGATTCCCAGTCCAGGGGCAACAGGGAGCAAATCAAGCTTAGGAGGAAGCTCATGGGAAAGAGCCTGAGGATGGGATAAGATCTGCACCCACAGCACTGGGAACTTCCTGGATAATCAGACTCCAAGAAGCAGGAATTCTGAACACAAATCCAGTGATTCAGCTCCAGAGGCTGGATGATAAAGGATGGAGAGAAGAGATAATACCAGGGAGCTTCTCTACACCAAAGAAATCCCACATTTTTGTATTTTTAGGAACAAAAACACCCACTTTATTCCTACACCGTGTTTTCCATCCTGCCCATGACATTCCCACCTCAGAAAATAAGGAATGAGAAAGAAAAACACCAGGATATCCAGCCTTCCCTCAGTCCCTGGGGGCAAGAAGCACCCTTGGCCAAGCTGGGAAGCCTCAGGAAGAGCCTGGTGATGTGGAGAGGAATGCGTGGATTTTCCTTCTCCTTGTGTGGCTTTTCCTTCTCCTCCCCCAGAGGACCCTTTCCCTCTGGATTCCTGCTTTTTTCCAGCTGTTCCACTCACCAGGGTGAAGTCCCAGCATGGCCCTGGAGTCAGGAATGTGAGGAGCTCCAGGGAACTTCTCTACACCAAAGAAACGCCAGAGTTTTGTATTTTTAGGAACAAAAATTCCTACACCGTGTTTTCCATCCTGCCCATGGCATTCCAACCTCAGAAAATAAGGAATTAGAAAGAAAACACTGGGATATCCAGCCTTCCCTCAATCCCTGGAGATAAAAAGCTCCCTTTGGAAAAGCTCAGAAGCCTCAGTGGCTCAGGAATTGTCTGCCCAGGTGAAGAGGAATGTGTGGATTTTCCTTCTCCTTGTGTGGCTTCTCCTCCTCCCCCAGAGGACCCTTTCCCTCGGAATTCCTGCTGTTTTCCAGCTGTTGCACTCACCAGGGTGAAGTCCCAGTGCGGCCCTGGAGTCAGGAACGTGAAGGAGCTGCCTCTTCTCAGGGGGTACCTGTGGGAAAGGGAAGGGTTCAGGTTTCGTGTCCCCAGGCCCAGCAGCTCCGTCCCGGAAGGGCACCGGGAATGCCGGAGCAGATTTTTGGGAAGCAGGAAGCGGAAGGATTGGGAGGATTCCCAGTTTGGAGGTGTTGGATTGCAAACCCTGGTCTTCCACATTAAAGGGGTCTGTGGGAAAACCTCCCAGGCTGGGCTGGAGGAAAATGGGGCATAAAATGGGCACAAAATGGGAGCAAAGGGAAGGATCCAACAACAACAGCAATAAAAATTATAGAAACTAATAAATTAATAAACATAAAACATAAACCTGGTTAAAATAACAATAAAATTAAATAATAAAATAAAATAAAATTTAATAATAATAGCAACTATCATTATAAAACCTCAGCCCATAAATTAAGTAAAGCAATAAGAATTATTAATAAAATACAATATAAAAATAATATAAAATAATAAAATAGAAATCGAGTAAAAATATAAAATATAAATACAGAATATAGAATTTATACAGAATGTAAAATAATAAAATAGAAAATAATATAAAATAATAAAAATTAAGAATAACTATAACTTTAATGATAAAATACTAAAGATTAATCAAAATATAAAACAATAGTCAAACAATAAATTAATAAATTTTATATAAATTAACAATAGAATACTAAATACAAAATATTAAAATATAAAATTATGAAAATAATATAAAATATACATAATGTAGAATAATTATAAAAATTAATAATAAGCATAATAAAATTGTAAATTCATAAAAATTGCAAGAACAAATGATAAAACATCAGTGAACCCAATAATATAAAATAATTCAACGATAAAAATGGTAAGAATTATAAAAATTAATAGTGAGAAATATGAAAATACTAATGTGAATAATAATAACAACATTATTACATATTTAGTGTTATTTATAATAAATAAATATATATATATGTAATAAAGGTTAAGAAAGCTGAAATTAAAGGAGGCAACAAACCACTCCTTGGAGTCTCCCTTAAAATTCTCCATCCAGGAATGTCCCAGCCCCAGTTAAACAAATTAACCTGTTCCACTCTGCTGCATTTAAGGCATTTTCCCAACCATCTAAGGCATTTTTCCAACCATTTAAGGTCTTCTTCCATCTATTTAAGGCATTTTTCCAACAATTTAAGGCCTTTTCCCAACCATTTAAAGTATTTTTCCACCCATTTAAGGTATTTTTCCACCCATTTAAGGCCTTTTCCCAACCATTTAAGGCATTTTCCCAACCATTTTTTAAAGCTTATTCCAGACAAATAATTTTGCCTCTCCTTGGGTGGATTTTTAGCCCCAAACTTGTTATTTTCCCACCTTCTTTCTGTGAGTTTTTGGGGCAATTTTCCCCTTTGTTGTCACCACCTCAGACAGAGAACCCCTGTCCATCTCCACCCCAAATCCCACAGGATTCCCAAACCCCTGGAGGTGATCCAGGAAGGGACAAATTCCGCTCCCAGAGGGTTTAGGTTCTGTGTGAGAGGAGAAAACCCCCTCTGTGGGGTGAGGGTGGGGGTTTTTTGGGATTGGGCTTTGGAAAACACGAGTCAAGCAGCCAAAAGCTCCTGGAAGATGAATATTTTAGGAGGGAATATAAGATTAGAACAACTTTCTGGGGCAGGTGAGGAGAACCCTGTTGGGTTTATCCACATTTTCCCTCCAGAAATCCCTCTTTATGGTGATTTTTGCCCTGCTTGTCCCTGTTAAGACACAGATTTCCCTTTAAATTCCAGGTGGAGAAGGAGTTTACCCAGGTGCTAGAAGCCTGAGCTGCTCCTGCCTCAGCCCTTGCAGCGGATTTTGGGCTTTGGGATGACCCAAAACTCCATCTGGGAGCAGAAAATGGTGCATTTGGAGCTCCTGAAATCCCACCAGGATCTGCTTAGGGAATATTCCACCTGCTCCAAGGGTTCGGGAAGAGCTGCCATGGGAGCAGGGAAAATGCTGAGCAAGCAGCACCTGCAGTGGGAATTCAGGAAGCAGGAGTGTTGTCCTGGGCTTTAAAGTGGTTGGAACAGAAAATACACCATTTCTGTTACATTTATTTAAATGGATTTAAATATCTATCTATCTACCTACATAGATATCAATATCTATACATAAACAGATATAGATTTCTTGTTTCATAGATATTTTAATAAATAGATATTTAAATACATTGAAATATCTATATATAGAGGAGTCTAAAATGTACACCTAAAATATGCAAATATAAAAAGATATGGAAAAAATATAAATAACATATCAATACATCATATGGTGTATTATACATACAATTATATCTATTATACATTAGAAATACATATGACAAATGACATAGAGAATGAAAATAGAAAAAATATATACAAATAAGATATATTATTTATATATATATAAATATTATTTTTATATATATATAAACATATATATATGTTATATATAATATATAAAATCGATTATAAATTATATATAATATATAAAAATCTATTATAAATTATATATTCTAAAATTGCTTCATGAGAAGGGGAAAGGATGGGGGAGGGGAGGAATTCCCTTGGAAAGCTCATGGGAAAAGGAGCTTCAGGAATAGGGGGGTGTGATGGGATTAAGGTTCAAAAATCAGGCAGCTTCCTTTTTCCAGCTGTCCACAGGATTGGAGAGGAATTTCTCCAGCTCACACTCCACCATCTACACTTGGGCACACGAGGGGGGAATGGCTTCCCACTGCCAGAGGGACAGATGGGAGGGATATTGGGAAGGAATTGCTTGCTGGGAGGGTGGGGAGGGGCTGGAATGGGTTTCCCAGAGAAGCTGTGGCTGCCCCTGGATCCCTGGGAGTGTCCAAGGCCAGGCTGGAGCAGCCTGGGACAGTGGAAGGTTCCACAGGGTGGAACTGGACGGGCTTTAAGGTCCCTTCTGTTCCATGATTTCCTCTTCAGTGGTCCAGTAAAGGAGTCAACCGGGAGAAGAGGGCAAAGCAGAAATCAGAAACTGCTCCTTCCCACATCCCACAACATCCAGAGCTGATCCTCTTCCCTTTCCAAGGCCAAACTCACGGAGCTGAGAATACCGGGAACAGCAGGAATGAGCATGGACAGATAGGAAGGGAAGCAGAGGAGAGAAAAGCCCTTTAGGGAAAAGCAGCCTCTGCCACCCCAAAGCTTTGCCCCATCTCATCCCAGCGTCCTCTCTGCAGTCACCCCCACGAGGCTCCCTCCCTCCCAGAACTGCCCTGCACCGTTCCCGGGTTGTTTTCCCGTGCCAGAGCCTGCAGAGCTCTTCCAAAAGCCGGGTTAATCACCCCCCCGACTGCCCCCACGGCTGCCACGCGTGCTCCACGCTCGGGGCTGAGTCAGGACCAGGGGATGGGCCGGTGAGGTGAGGGAGAGCTCAGGGATGAGCAATGCTGCGAGTTTTCCCTGCACAACCCACCGGGTGCTGAGGCCCTGCAGGGCTGAGCTCTGCTCCAAACACAGGATGATGGATGGAGAGGAGCCTGGGAATAACGTTCTAGTACCTGCAGAGAGCAAAATAAAGTGTCCTGCTGGTGCCAGAGTTCGTTCTATTAATTACCCTATTTACTGCAAAGCTGTTCCAGGATCCTGCCCATCCAGAGATGGCCCTGCTGTGTCACCCAAACAAAGAGGCTGCAGTTGGGTCACTTCCTTGGGAAGGATCTGTCCTGCCAGGCTGTCTCCAGCACAATCTCCTGGCTGGAGACAGGATGAGCAGATCCAGCCTCTGTCCTTCTCTCGCCGGGCTCAGGCCGGGCACTAAGTGTTAATGAGGCTCGGCTGATTCGTATTTCCAGGTGATTAAAGACCTCGGGGTTATGTGGAGGCAGAAAAATAATCCCGGGGGGGGGGGGTTGGTAAAATGCTGCTGGCAAAGCAAAACCCCTCAGAAATGCAGAGCTGGGGAGGGCAGCTTTGAGGCTGCCCAGAGAGAACAAACATTCCTGTTTTGGTACCCTGTGTCTGCCTGGAGAAATGAATGTTCCAGGCTCCTTCCCAAGAGTAAACCTTCGCAGAGCCTGTGAAAATAGAGATTTTGCCCTGGAGAGATTAACTAGGGAATATCTGCAAGGTTAAAAGAGGGAACTTGGATGGGCTGGAAACGCTTTTGGAAAAGCACTGGACACAAAACCTGCGGGGCCGCGTTGCAGGGAAGGAGATGTGGGAGATGTGGCCCCAAGGACTTCCACAGAGGAAGTTTGGGTCGTTTAGGAGGTAAAGGATCGCTGAAGGCAAGCGGGCAATGGTTTCAGGTTGAGAGCAAGCTGAGGAAATGCTCATTGTTCCCCACCTCCCGTGGATAAACAACTCCTGTGGAGGAGGGAAGGGTCATTATTGCCGTCAGGGCTGGGCATGCTTGGGAAGTTCAGAAGAGAAGGATAAACAGCAGTGGGGGAAAAAAAAGCAACACATTTAATCTCAAAGCAATTCCTCAAAAAGCAAATGTTTCCGTCAAATATTTCTCCAGCATCTTTTTGTTGCTTGTCTTCACCAGACATACTTTTATTTTCTTGCTGTGTTTTGATTTTTGCTGTTCGGGTTTTTTTTAAAGGGGGGCGCGGGGGAAGCCATAAATAAGATTTTGGGATCAACTAGAATGCAAAGACACCCAAAAAAGAGTGTGTTGGAACAGCTTCCCATTAGTCAAACCAGAAGAGCTTCACTCTCCAGGAGCAAACTCCCATTTAATGTCCTTTGAACTGTTTTTCTCCCTCTTTACTGTAAACCCACACTGCCTAATCAGCACCATTCACAGTCTGAACCCTATTTTATTTCTTTTGTGAGTTATTTTTGATGACTTCTCCGGGAAAGTGCAGCACTGCTTTGATCTGGCAACTCCCTTCACTTTCTTTAAAGCTCCCAAACACATTCTTCAGGCTGGGCAGCAGTTCTGGGTTTCCTTCCCCTCCGCCTTCCAACCTCCTAGTTTTTTCAAATGAAATACAAACCACTTGCAGCAGCGAAACACTGAAATGGGGACTCGAACAGCCACAGGAATAGATGAAAAAGGGAATTTTCCCCTCCCCAAACAGGTGAGTTCCTGATTGGAATGACAGGAACAGAAAAGTTCCCCAAAGAGCTTTTTGGAATTTGAATTTAAAGCTTTTCTGCAAGGGGTGGGGGGGACTCCAACCAAACCTGTGGGGTTTTCCAGTTAATATTTCCACTGCAAGGATATCCAGAGGCCTCCCAGGAGCTGTGCAAACAAACCCTGGCTGAGGGCACTTCAGGCTGGGCTTGTCACCCGTGCCTTATCTCAGAAAAGCTCCAGGGAGAAAAAAAAATACCTTTTTGGGAAAGGAAAAAAAATCCATCCCCAGTTATCCAGGGAGCACAGGAATGGGGAGAGCTGCTCCCTGAAAAGGTGGTTTGGAAAGCAATCGGGAATTCCAATGACACTCTCCAACCCAGGGATGGGAGTGGGAACTCCCCGTGCTTTTCAGAAGGTCTGCTTTGGAACAAGCTCTGCCTGTCGAAGGAAGCGCCTGCGGAGGCTCCGGGAAGGTTGCAGTGGGAGAAGGGACATTCAAGGGGTGTTAAAGTGGTTTTCAGGAGTGCTTTTCCGCTCCAGAAGGGCTTTTGCTCCTCCAAGGTCCCGCAGTATCAGAGCCCTTTGTGTGCAGCTGCAATCAGCAGCACTGAGCACCGGCAGATAAGCCCCGAGGAGATTAAACATGCCCTGATATCCTGGAATAATCACCCTTCTGACCCGGGGGAGCTGCACATTAACAGCCTCTGCCCCTGCCAAGGCAGCAATGGCCGGGTCTGAGGGAGGACTGGAGGGATATCTCTGCACCACACACTTCCCTCCTGACCCAAACATCTCCCTTCCCTCCCCAGCTCCGAGGCAAGGCTGGTCACTCCCGAGCTCCTGACACTGAGGCTGAGGCTGGCAGGGCTTTCTGCAGGACAAAGGGAAGATCCTGTCAGCGGGACAAGATCCCTTCAGTGGGACGAGATCCCTTCAAGAAGGACAAGATCCCTTCAGTGGGACATGATCCCTTTTAGTAGGACAAGATCCTTTCAACAGGACAAGATCCCATCAGTGGGACAAGATCCTTTCAAGCAGGACAAGATCCCTTTAATGGGACAAGATCCCTTCAGCAGGACAAGATTCCTTGAGCAGGACAAGGTCATTCTAGCAGGTCATGGTCTCTTTTCCCCAGCCCAAGCCCTTTCCAAGCGTTCAGTGCCTGTGCTCCCGGTGCAGGGATGCAGCACTGCCATGGACGGGGGCCAGGAGTCCCCTGGGAGGGTTATTTGCCTTTCCAGGGAGTTAATTTGTGACACAGCTCCGCAAACATTGCAGCTGGCAGGGCTCCAAGGGAGCAAACGGGAGGCTGGGGAGAGAAAGGTGGAGCTGCACGGACCATCCTCAGCTGCCACCTGCACCAGAGCCATCCCAGGGAAGCTGGAGGAGGAAGCACAGGAGCCCTGGCTGCTTGGAGCAGTCCAGGCCACGGCCAAGCACCCGTGGACAGGAGCTGTGGTGGTCCAGGAGTACAACCCCTCTCCTAAGGCACAGGAGGCAGCTGGTGTCCCTCAGCCTCAGCAGCACAAAATCATGGAATTCAGGGTTGGAAGGGACCTTAAAGATCATCCAGTTCCACCTCCAGTCCCTCCCACTATCCCAGGTTGCTCCAAACTGGCCTTGGACACTTCCCAGGGATGTGCCATCCACAGCCTCCCTGGGGAAACTATTCCAGGGCCTCACCATCCTCAGAGGGAAGAATTTCATCCCAAAATCCAACCTAACTTTCCCCTCTTTCAGTTTGTAGCCCTTATGCCATGTCCTGTCACTGCACCTCTTTGTGCCAGTGATGCCCCAGGGCATCACCCAGCTCTTCCCTGTCCTCCATCCATGGAATACAGGGGCAGACTCTCCTCCCCACACCCGCAAGGGCAGGGCTGTACCAAGGGAATTCCTGGCTCCAGGCAGCAATTCCTGCCTGCGAGCACGAAAAAGGAGGATTGGGGGGACAATCCATCCCTAGAAAGAGCAAAACTTGCTTCTTTAGGAAGAGAAAAGCAAAAGCTGCTGCCAGGAGGACCAACACCTGCCCCACGATTAAGGGCTGGTTCTGCCCACTCCATGAGTTCCCTTTTCCAGAGCTGTGATGTAAACACCGAGGAGGAGTTTGGAGCAGCAGGCCCTTGTCAATCAGTGTGACTGATGAGCTGATAATCCTGCTCATTAAAAAGCAGCAGCAGAAATAAAAGCACAGCAGGCCACGTGCCAGAGCTTGGCTCCCTTATTCCTGCCAGGCTGGGCTCATCTGTCTCATGTGTCACCACCCCCCAGCCCCGGAGCACTTGGCCAGGCATCCCTGTCACTCCTGACACCTCCACCAGGAATTTTAAGCTGCCTTGGCTGTGCCCTGGAGGCGCCTCTCCCTCTGCAGGGGCTAAAAAGGAACCGCTCCCATTGGAGCACCGGGGGCTTTTAGGTGCCCAAGGTCGGGTGAAATCAATCTGCCATGCAGAGCCCAGCTCCTGGAATTTCTCCTCAGAGCTCAGACACGATGGTCACAAAGCCATTTTTGACTCTTAGGTGCCCAAAGTCGGGTGAAATCAATCTGCCATGCAGAGCCCAGCTCCTGGAATTTCTCCTCAGAGCTCAGACACGATGGTCACAAA
>JAYRBT010000235.1:0-21357 GCA_036023395.1 Myiotriccus ornatus | reverse complement strand
GGCCGCGGCCGCGGGTCCCAGACTGGCCGCGCTCCCGGCACGGCCCCGCCGACACCGGCGCTCCGCGCGCGCCGGGGGGGCGGCGCCAGCGCCCGCCTCGGCCAATCAGCGCCCGGGACGGCCGAGCCCCGAGCTCTGGGGGGCGGGGCCGTCTCGCGGTCCAGCCAATCCGCACGGAGCCCATGCGGTGGCCACGCCCAGGGGGCGGGGCCCGAGGCGGGCCGGCGGGATCGGAGCACGTGGGGGCGCGGGCGGAGCTGCCATGTTGGGGGGGGACACGGGGGGACACGGGATCCCCCGGTCCGGGGCTCCCCCAGCCACCGCATGTTCCCCTCGCACCCCTCTGCTTCCAGCCAGGTTGCTTGTCATCCCCGCGACACGTTTCCAAGAGTGTGTTTTTTTCAGTGTTTTAAGTCCTATAACTTCTTTTTTTCTTTTTCTTTTTTTTTTTTTTTTTTTGGGTCTAAGCGTAGTTTTTCAAGGCTGTGGAAATAATCAGCTATGCGCAGGCTTGGAGCCTGCTGCTTTCCAAAATTCCCCCCTGGTGCGGCTCCATGGGAGATAACGACCGCGGGGGCTGCAGAGATAAGGCTTTGTCAGCCCTGGCTGGTTCTTCCGAATAATTAACAATTGTTTGGGAACACCTTTAAGAAGTTCATTGTCGGGCTGCCTACTCTAGGAATTTCAAAGGAATTCCAAGGTCTTTCAGTTAATTTTGCACGGTGACTTCCCCAGCACAGGATTTACTCTGATACCTGTGTCTGCTGCTCCGTGATCCACTGGAATTGCTTACTGGTCTGGGAAGCTGCAGACTGGTCTGGGACAGGTCTGGTCTGGTCTGGTCTATAAAATGCACAACAGTCCAGCTGGAAGGGCGATGGATTGCCTTCAAACTTGCACATTAAAAGCTGCCCCCTGAGATGAGAGAGTTGGCTCAGAGGGTCCGTTTCTGCTGAGTTCCCAATGCCAGCTGGAGGTCCCCGAGCCCAGAGGGGTGACCTGAGCATCCCCTCAGCCCTGCCGGGATGTGGCGTTGGCAGGACCCGGTGGGACCAAACGATTCTAATCACAAATGGGAGAGGTGGGAAATACCTTCCAGACCGTCATCATCTCCTGGTAGATGAAATCAGCCCAGTCTGCCCGCCTTGCACTCCTGGAATCACTGCCCAGGGCAGTGCTGGCCGGATGAGATCGGGATACAGGGGAGCGGACGGAGACAACCCCAAATTCATCTCACAGCAACACCAGGAGTCTGCACTCCTGGGGAGGAAGCCACTCCACACAGAACTCTGTTCCGAAGGGAAAACAGCAATGGAAGTTGTATCCAAAAGCCTGCATCCCAAAAGGATGCAGGCCCACACAAAGGGGACTCAGCTGGACACCTCTTACCAGCCCTGCTGGAATACTCCTCTGTAAATACACTCACATGTATTTTTAGGCAAAGGAACAAAGAACCAAAGGAGGGATGTGCCACAAGAGCTACTCCCCCACCCCTAAAGTCACTTCTCCATGTGCCATTTTGACACATTTAGTACTTTCTTGTCATCTGAAGAGTCTTTTAAATGAACAAACACACAAAGTTAATAAGCCCCTAAGTAAGACAAGACCCAACTCTTTGTTCTCCCTGCTCAGGATTTTTTTGGTTGTTGAAAATGAAAAGCATCTTTTTGATCAGAGGTTTAGAGGTTCAGAATCCTCCTCCTGACAGTGAACACGGAGGTCACACACACTGGAGTCACACGCTGGAATCCCAATTCCTCCCCTGTGCAGGTGGCTTTAATTTACTGCAATTTCTGTGATACACTGCAAACTTTTAATGATGTCGAGGCGTTGATTTGTGTTGCTGAAGGCCTCGAGAAGCCCACGGTGGTGCAGGACTAGAGAAGAGAAAGGGGCAGAGAATTACATCGATCCCACTGCCTTAAAATGAAAAAGGGGGATTTTTGTAGGTGAGACCAGATTCCCTTTTCCCAACTAACTTTCTCTCACCTTACAAATAAATCTTCCCATGGCGTGGGCAAGAAATATTTGAGGAATCTATGGGAGAGAGTTGTGTGGATCAGTCAGCCGGTTTTAATCCGGGTGACCCCCCCACTCTCTCCCTGTGAGCAGCGTCCCCCCTTCGTGCAGGGGAAGGGCCTCACGTCCCACATTTCTCGCAAAAATAGCTGCTATTTTCTTTAGTCAGGCAAAGGGAAACCACAGCACTGGGTTCTTGGTCCTTCTGGTTTCTGGGCTGCGTCTTCGGAAATTGAAAGTTTGGGGCCCTTTCCCAGCCTTCCTGGGCTCCTCCTGGTCCCAGTGTCTGCCGGCGGTTCCGGGGGGCAGGAACTGGGCTGGGCGGCTGCAGGGGGGAAAGTGAACATTGCACAAGGCAGTGTTCCCTCCAGATGGTGAGCTGGCGAAAGCGGTGCCTCTGCGAGCCGCGTTATCAGGCTGGAAAGGCAAATTACAGACTGCAGGCACCCTAAAAAGCCCATTGTGTGGGTGTGCGGAGGGAAGAAGGGAAAATTCCAGGAAAACCAAATGTTGGTCACTGCTGTCCATAGATAGTCGACTTCCCGGCTTGGGCAAGAGCACAGCAAATATTAAAGAAGGAAATTCCTTCAGAGTAAGAATTAAAAAACCTGCTGGCCTCCAGACTTCCAGGAGCTCGACCCAGAGATGTTGTTCCTGCTGAATCATAAAACTGGGATCATTTTTTTGGTAAATTGATGATGAATTAGAAAGTTGCCAAGAGCTGGCACTGGTTGCCCAGAGAAGCTGTGGCTGCCCCAGCCCTGGAAGTGTCCCAGGCCAGGTTGGACGGGGCTTGGAGCAACCTGGGCTAATGGAAGGTGTCCCTGCCCATGGCAGGGGGTGGGACTGGATGATCTTTGGTCTTCCCAAACCATTCCATGAGGAAGGGCCGGGAGGAGCAGCTGAGGCCGGGACACCGCAGGGATTCAGCACGTTGGCCCATCCAGGAGTTTGTTCCAGTGCTCAGGAATCCCAGCCCCCAGGCACAGGGAGCTGAGGCATCTTCCCCGCTCATCCAGCCATTCCCTGCTCCCGTGGGCTGGAAAGCCAAGGATTTCCTTGGCTCTCAAGCTGCTGACTCCCCACCAGAGCTGGGTCTGTCTCCTCATCTCTCAGTCATCCTTAACAAAAACACTTCCACTCAATCAAAGGGAAGTTTGGTTGAGCACAAGTGGAACATCTGGCCCTGGGGACGTGTTTCCCAATGTCTTTCCCTGAAAGGGAGGCTGTTGAGTCCAACTCATTAGCTCAGAGTGATATCATCGAATGCTGGATCCCAGCAATCCCAGATACATCCAGCAAGGACATACACGAGGATCCTGTGGGATGAAGCTTGAGCAAAGAAGGGATTGGAATGATATTAAACAGGTGAAAAGAGACATTTGTAAACATGGACTGAGCAAGCGACTCACTGCGTCTTTTGGCCAGTCATTTAGGAGAAAATTCCTAATTTTTTAAGGAATTGCTAATTAAAATTTAGAAAATGTCTAATTAAAGTGGCCATGGCTTTGGAGGGTGTCAGTTTTAGAGCAGCTGGACCAGATGTAGTCCAGTGGAGCCCCAGTTCACCTCAGCTGACAGTTCAGGCCAGAGGAGATTTCAGTGTCATTCCACCTGACTTTTTATGAAAAGCACTTGAACAAGTTTGTCATTTTAGCAGCTGGGTTTTTTACCTTAGTTCCCTTTTCCTGATGAAATCTAAAATTAAGTCGCATTTTCATTGACTCAAACTCATAACCAGAGCGAGCCCTCCCCAGGTGAATGTTTGGTTTTGCTCCCAAATAGGCATTTCAGAAACCAGCCAAATTCAGGTTCTTCTTCTGGGGAAGACAGAAAGAAAGAAAGAAAGACCATAGGAAAAAAAATGCAAAGCTGAAACCAATCAAGTTCATAAAGCAAACTGGGCCTGGAAAGCCCCCAGCTGGGATATATTTAGGTCATTTCAGGGGATTATCTGTGGTCACCAATTATGCAAATTGCTAAAAAACACTGCCCTGAAATTTTACACACAAAATACATCTTTTTACAACACCCTTCCCTTGTCCATCCTTCCTGCCCGTTCCTGCCCTGCCCTGATCTCGCTGCCTCTGCCTGGGCGGGGGATGAGATGCCTTTGGGTTTTTCTGAGAATTTGGGGCTGCAGGTTCTTTTCCATTTGATGTGGTGCCCGTCTGCCAACACGAAGAGCCGGGCAGGGAGGCACAGCCAGCTCGAGGCTCCCCAGCACAGCGGCAGAAAGGGAATTTCCCGTGGATAGACGGGAGAAAGCACCAGGGAAGGGCTGAGGAAGGGGGTCTGGCCCAGCTGTGGTAGGTGCAGGGGAAGGGCAGTGTCAGCCCCGTGTCAATAAAGGGCAATCCCCACAGCACAGCCACCGTTCCAGTAACCCGGAGGACAAATCTCGTCCAATACCGGGCTCTGCTCCCAGAACTCCTTTCCCTGATGGCACAAATGTCTGTTCCTTGGGGCTGTGGCAGCCAGGTACCTCTGTATATCCAACGGATCCATGGAGGTCAAATTCCCCCAGGTGCTGCTATCCCTAATAAAATATGGATGCATTTCTCCCAGCACTGCTGGTACCTGGGTATTATCTGCATAAGCTGCTGCATTCATGTCACCAGTAATTACTGACATTAACAACATGCAAATGAGAT
Source organism: Myiotriccus ornatus (assembly GCA_036023395.1). Lineage (NCBI taxonomy): Eukaryota > Metazoa > Chordata > Aves > Passeriformes > Tyrannidae > Myiotriccus > Myiotriccus ornatus. The sequence continues at coordinate 16,684 of JAYRBT010000235.1, read as the reverse complement.
TCACCCTGTGAATACATCAGTGGGCAAGCAGCATTCCCGCTGTATTTAGGGAGACCTTTGGTGGAGAGATTCCAGCAGTCACCTGAAATATTCCCCATTTATTTCAGCACTATGCTACTGCTTTGACTGTACTCTGAGCCCACTGCTGCTCCTGCCTGTCCACTCTGCCCCCACACCATCCCAGCCCTGAAGATGCACCCTCTGAGACACCCCAAGTGGAAATCAGTACTGGTTGATACAGCTGAGTTAGAAAAAAAATGGTGTTGTGCCCTGTTGAACTGTTCCTACTCAAGAGCCTGGCTTTGGAGAGGCTTGAGAGGCTTCCCTGGGGGCCAAAACACTCCTGTCCTGGAGCTGGGAGCAGAAATAGCATCCTGCTCACCTGAGTACACGAGTCTGGGCAGAAAGGAGCCAGAAACGGGGCAGAAAGGAGTAGAAAGGAGTCAGAAAGGAGCCAGAAAGGGACAGGCAGGAGTGATCTGCACTGCAGTGCCACCCCAGAGCCAGGCCCTGACCAGGACAGGGCTGAGGCAATTCAAACATGAACTTCCTTCCCGCTGTGAGCTGACAAAGCCCCCCGCAATGAGCCCTGAGAGCTCTGCAGGTTATTTTTGCAGCTCCTCAGCACCATTTACAAGGTGAGCTGGCAGAGCATGTCCCCAGAACAAGTGCTAACATCTGGACAGTGAACAGCCTGCTGCAGGTGTTGGGGGCTGGGCCAGATGGATTTCAGGGGGAAAGGGCTTAAATCCAGCTGGATATGCTCTGCTCTGGATGGCTGCAGACACAGATCCATGGGGATGGATCCATGTGTGGAGACCTCACAGCCCCTTCCAGCTCCTGACGGGGCTACAGGGGAGCGAGAGAGGGACTGTTCATCAGGAACTGGAGTGACAGGAAAGGGGGAATGGGTCCCAACTGACAGAGGGGAAATTTAGGTGAGATACGTGGAAGAAGTTCTTCCCTGTGAGGGTGGGGAGCAGTGCCTGGGGCTGTGACCTCTCTGGGAAGGTCCTTGCCTGCTGAAAGCCTGGGAGGGAATCAGGAGCACGTGACAGGCGAACACTGAGGGACGTGGGGACAAGGACACGGGGTCGTCGTGGCCCGGTGGGTGCAGCGGCGGTTCCTTTGCTGTTCCTTTGCTGTTCCTTGACCTGGAATGGCCCTGCCTTTGTTCTGCAGGGGTGACTTTGGAGCAGAGATCTCTGAAGTCTCTCCTCTGGCTTTTCCTGCTGTGTTTTGGACCAGCCGGGTCCCCTGGCCAAGCTGAACCTGTTACTGTGACCCTCGGGAGAAGAAAGGGAGAGGGACACCTTTACCCCCAGCACTCCTGGGAAGCAGCAGAGAGGTGAACGGGAGGGGAGCTGCAAGCAGCAAGTGGAGGAAGCAGAGAACTGGGCAAAGAGAAGATGAACTACATTGCTCTGCTTGTTCTGTGACAAATGTGTGAGGTGACAGGAGCAGACGGCAGGGCAGACTCAGCCAAGGGGCTCCCATTTCCCAGGCTGAGCCCTGAGCACGCACATGATGGGTAGCAGAGTGACTTGCTTCTCCTCCCACCTGAGCTCCAGGGGCTTCTTGCATTCAGAAAAGGCAAATGTCAAATTGGCACGAGATTTCCACTTTTCAGCCCAGGCAGAGACAGAGGCTGGGAAGATGCACGCTCAGGGAGCCGGGGAGAGGAAGGAAAGGGAGGATAAGCAGGGAAAACTAAGAGCTGGATCAAGGGATGCACTTTCAAAGGCACTCAGCAAGTGTTTTTCTCCCGAGGCAGTGGAAGAGCCAGGGTCTGGATTTAGAAACCTGCCCCCTCCCTTCCATGCCTGTGATGGAGATTGCCCAGAGATCAGCTCTGATTTGAAGCTCAGTCCCGTGGCCACGGATGCAACACCCGGCTCTGGGTGTCTGAGCAGGGGCTGCAAGAGACTCACCACAATGAGGAGACCCTGGGAGTCTCCCCCAGCCCCAGCACCCCCTGCCAAGGCCTGTGGTCCCCCTGGGAAATCCTTGGCCCAAGGGGAGCTGCTGAAGGGCATCGGAGCAGCTCTTGCCGTTGTGGCCGGAGCCCCTTTGCTGTGGTCACGCTCCAGGGCAGAAGAGCTCAGAGCACATTTGCAGTCCCCACTTGGCTGCCTGGCTCAAGGTGCAGCTGTGGGGTCACTGGGGGCTCAGTCAGGCCCCCCCAGGCACACAGAGCTCCCTCAGAGCCCGGATCAGGCGATGTGTTCCTGCCCAAAGCACAGCCCGATGCGGAAGGGCTTAATTTCCCAACAAAAGCTGTGACCAGCAGCAGTGGAGCCAGGAGCAGATTCTGCTTTAAAAAAAAAAAACACCACACTTTCTGCTGGCAAGAGTAGTGAAAGGAATGAGATCTGGGTCTTCTTAGCAAACTGCTGGGCCTGGGAGCGCTTGAAAGGTTTCCTAGAGACACCAGTGCAGTGCATGGCAATGCTCCCCATTTGCAGCAGCGCTCCCACCTCCATCTTCCCACCGCACCAACCTAAGCACGACCCTCGGGGGCTGACAGCTAACAGCCAGCCCTGGCTCCTGCCACTTCCTTCGGAGCCTGCAATGCCAACTTCTCGCAAGATTACAAGCCAGAAAGAGCTTGGATATGCTCTGGCTACCGAGGGTGTCTGGTACTGTGAAATGCACGGGGGGAGATGGTGAACCCCAGCCTGCAGAGCCAACACAGGTAACAGCTCTTGCAAATTATCCCTCATCTGCCTGTGCAGGTTCTTCTGCCTTCCTGACTCAGCTAATTCCAGCCCCTCGGAGAGGGCAGACTGTTAAATCAGCCCCCAGTTTCAGCAGCACAGCAATTTCTGTTTTCTGGTTTCTTGAACAAGTCTCCCAGAGAGAATAATGAGCTTTTTCCACTCACCTGGGTAATATGTGTATGTGATTAATGTTTACAGTGAAAAAAGTGCATATTGGAAAGAGCCAGGAAGTGTCAGGGATTAATTTCCCAGCTCTTTTGTGCCTTGCTCAGTAGCCTGGGCAGACCAAGTAGCTGCTCTGTGCCTCAGTTTCCCTCCAGCCAGATGGGATAAAGGAGGTCCACAGTTCTGCACTGAGTTTATCCAGACACTCCAGAGAACAGGTGTGAACATGGAGCTCAGCAAACGCATTTATTGTGCACCTACCTGGCACTAAACCTACCCGATTCATATTTAGGTGATTAATCATTAATGGTGTTCCCTTATTAATGGTGGTAAAGGCCTTCAGAACGGTAGGGATGGTGGAAGATGCTACAAGAGTATGTCTTCAAAAGAACTCTATAAACACAGAAGCAAAGGATTTAATTCTCCCTGAAAATGCCATCGTGCGATGGAATGACTGGATCAGACCATCGGAAAGGCACCTGGTAATTAACTTGGTGCAAATTAATCAGCTTCAGACAGGATTTAGGGACTTTAATAGCTGAGTGCTGGCTTTTGTAGTGACAATTCCCAGCAGGACTTTGAAGTGGGCTGCCTGCTCCAAGGGGTGGCACAAGCTCCGGGATATGGGAACCAACAGCTATTATTGCCTTACAAGGGGTATCAATCACCCCCTACCCCAAAATCAGGGCCTTTTGGGCCCCGACACACACAGGGAGAGGCTCAGGAGGCTCCAACCTTGCTAGATAAGGCAGAAACAAAGGAGCTGCCTGAGCACCCAGGAGCCCAGGGAAGCAGGGACGGGCTGGGATCTGTGTCCTGGGTGAAGCCACTGAAGTCCCAGGGCTGCCAAAGGGTCTGTCCCGCTGTCCCTGCCCCGGCCTGAGGGGATAAGCTCTGCCAGGTGAGGGACAGCACCCAGCTGGCTGCACAGGGTGCCCACAGAAGAGCCGTGCCCAGCAGAGGTTTAGGCCGGCTTAGTCTCGGGCTCAGGTGGGCTCCATCCAGATCAAAGCTTCGCTCCTTCCGCCACGCAAAGGATGTTGTGGTGGCAGAACCACTTCACTATAACTATATTTAAATCAGTATCTATGCAAAATAAACTGCGCTGATGTAAAGTATTTGTGTAAGAGCATCTGCTGCTCTGACAAAGCTCCCCCGGCCCAGGAACCCCCGAACGCTGCAGCACAGCCCAGACCTCCATCTCCTGAGCCCCAGAGGGTCAGCCCTGCTGGGAGCACACACTCGTGCTGTGTAAGCAAGAGCTGCAATAAAGAAACGCTCATTATGATGAGCAACACAGAAACTGAGACTCCTGCAATTAATTAGAAAGGAAATCAGAGCTGGGCCACGGGAGCCTAAACGTTGGGGGGACTAGAAAACAAGTTGGGGAAAAAATACTAATATTCTTAAGGCCAGATGAAGATAACCATCAGAGGCTACACCCCAGCTGGCCCTGAGTCACCCCAGGACATGGTACTGGGCTGGCAGGGTGTGGCTCTCAGCATCTTACTGGGGATCTGTCCCTCCGCCCACCACAGCCCTGCTGGAAATGGCTCCAGACACAGAGGCCTCAGCAAAACACAAGAGTGCAGAGGATGTTTTTCTCCAAAGAGGCTGGGAAGGGCTTGATTTTTCTACCTGAGAATAACTGCATTATACCATGCCCAGTTAATCTCTGATGTTGTTTACCTCGAGGCCAGGCTGGGCTGCCCGTCCTTTGGGGAGGAGCAGGGTTTGCCTGTGATGCCATGAAGGGGAATTCTGACTGAGGCTGCAGGACACAAACCCACTCTGTGGTGCCCTGTCTGCTGCTCCAGCCCAGGCTCACCACAGCGGGTCTCTCCACAGCACGGCCTGGACTGGAGCTGGGCAGTAAAACATTCTTCCCATCCCACAAAAATCCTCCTGCTCTCCATCAGGGCGAACCCAAGACGTTTCAGCACTTCTGGCCCTGTTTGCTAAAGAAACAAGCCAGCTGTGTGTGCCTGTCCTCCCTTTCCCATAAATTCTTCATCCTTTGGCTGACTTCAGCCCAGCCTGGCTGACCAGGTGAAGGTCCCCCTGGTGTGACAGTCCCACAAGTGTCACTCCAACAGGCGGCTCCGAAGAGACTCAGGTCACCCTTCCACTGAGAAACAGCTGCAGCCCTTCCAGACCCCAGGGAAGTCACCCAGGAGCCTCGTTTTTGTGGGCAGCCAGCTGTGCTGCTCAGGGAGCAGTGCCTGGGAAGCTGGGCCACGTCTGGTTGCCCCCAGATCTTTGCAGATCCACCTCGGTGCCTAATCCTGCATCCCAGCCCGGCTGCTATCAGGGCCCTGTGGCCTCCCTGCCACCAGACAGGTCAGAGATAAGCAAAAGGCCCTTTTGTGCTCCTGCCTCCCTGCCTGGGTTTCTCGGAATCCAGCTGCTCTCAAAAGAGAAATGAGACAAACAACTGTGTGGGGCTGGGGACTGATAGAGCTGCTGGGAGCCCCTGGCACTGCCTTCCCATGCCCAGGCACGAGGGAGAGGCTGCCCTGAGGTATCATCAGGCTCAGGCCCCTGCACCCAGAGAAGATTAAGGGGGGGAAGAGCTGAGGGCACTTCCAGGGGCAGCTGTGCCACAAAACTGCAGGTTTTCAAAGGGACACACCATGGATTGGCTCAGCCCCCTCCCTTCCCCCAGGAGGTCCATTCTGCCTGTTTGTGTGTCAGGGCTTTGCTGGGGCTGCTACAGCACATAAGGGACTGCAAATAACCTCCAGTACTCTTATTTGCACTCTCTCTGTAGTGACTGCTCAGTCCCCTGCCAGGGCAGCTCCTCTGCCCCACAGTCCCCCGCTCCTGGGTTGTTATGAAGTGGTGCCAAGTGTCTGCAGGAATTGTTTCAGGACAGAGATTGTGATCTGTCTGAGAGAGGGGAGACACATTCATCCAAGTGTCAGCTCTTGCTGTGAACACATCAACCAGAGGCTCACAGCGTGCCCTGGAAACTCCTGCTTGGGTCAGGAGCTGGCTCAGCTCTGGAGACCAGTGTGACATCCAGGGAAACAGCAGATTTCAGGCATAAACTAGCTGAGATTACACATGGCCCTAACTAGTAATAACCTATAAACCAGGGTCTGTGTCTTTATCCTGAGCCTGACAGGACTCTCCTACTAGATGGGGTTGGGAAATGCTGCAAGACAGACCAAATCCCTACATTTTGTAGTTATAACCACCAAAATCCTGGGTGATTCCTTCCCTGATGCAAACAGGGGAGCCCTCAGCCCCCACACACCCAAGGGCAGGACAGTTACCCTGTGGCTGGTGGTGGCAGGGCTCCTTTCCTGGGTGCCAAGAGCTGAGACAGCAGGGTGGAAAAGGTTTAGAGCCAGGACTGGTGTTTGCCATCAGTCACCCCCTGCAGCCCCCACTGAGGTTGGTCCCCACGTGTGACACAAAGCCCATTCAAACAAACCTATTTTAACCTCACAAACATGTTAAAAGCAATCACAAGTGTTTATTTACTTCCTGCAGAGTAAAAGTTAAGGAGAAAATAGATGCTCAGCAACGATCTCTGCTCACCTGCAGAGGCTGATGGTTGGATGCACAGCTGAGAACTGCAGGGCAGCCCTGAAGACAGCAGTTTCCCCTCCCTGTGTCTTGGCAGCCTCACACCTGCAGCCCTGGCCCAGCCAGGCCCTTGCAGGCACAGGAGGTGCTGAAAATGTGTCTGGGTGCTTTGAGCTAAACCTGCAAACCACTGCCTGAGAGCAGAGATCCTGCTGGTGGTCCTGAGCCGCCTCCGAGCTCTGCTCGTGCCCTGGGCTGAACCCTGAGCTCTGCAAGCTTTCACAGGGCTTGAACAGCTGCATCAGAGTTGAAAACCAACTGCAAGTGAGGCAGAAAAATGTGGCACAAGGCCTTTGAGGAGAGGCAGTGCACGAGTGTTACACAACAGATCCGGGCAGCAGCTTCCCCACACACTGTCAGCCAGAATCACGTAAGATTTTCCCCACCCTGGTGCTGTCCCTGCTGCTCTCACAGCCCATCAGCTGTTTGCATGTCACTGTGATGCCAGAGCTGAGCATCCCCTCTGCTGAACCCTGGGCTCGCTCTGATGGCACTCAGGATTTGGAGCATCCCAAATATTGGGGTTTCATCACCCCCTGCACTGGCCAAGCACGCAACACGGGACAAGTGCCCTACAGACCTGTACCCCAGCAGGCTGGAGAGGTGGCCTGGCTCCCTCCTGTGCAGGAGGACAGAAAACTGCTGAGGTAAAGATAAAAAACATCAGCTCCCCAGACGAAGAATTTGGGGAAATCTCTGAAAATCCAAGACTTTCTGGGGTATTTCCAATGGAGAGGCTGAGCTGGGCTCTGCCTGTCCATGCAATTAAATACATCAGCCAAAAAGAAGGGCAAACCTCCCACTTTATTTATTTATTTCCTGGCTCAGCCTGGAAATTCACCCAGGGCTGGTTTGGAAGGTACTTTCCATAAGCCTGGAGTCCATCTGTGCTTGCCTGGGCCCAGCTCCCCATAAAACATGTGCACATAGAAACCTGAGCTGGCCTGAAAAGCACCAGCCCCTGAATACCTGAGTCCAGAACAGGCTTTTTCCAAGTGAAAAGCCCTTGGAAGACAAACCCCCAGCTGCTGTGGAAAGGAATAATACAAACTGCACAGAACTCCTGGGTCGGAGCTTGCAGACTCACATCCCCCAGCTCCTTGTGCCAGCAAAATGCCTCCCAGAAACAGAAGTGCAGGGTGGATGTGTCTGCACGGGGATGGTGCCCCTCACCTCTCTCGGTGGTCAGACGGGGGGGTTTGGCTACAAACCCAGGACAGGGCTGGTTTGGGCCTCGCCTGACCAGTGCAGGTCTCAGCCCCTGAGCGTTCCAGGCAGGGGCACAAAGGGTTGTTTTGCTGCTTTGCCAAGGAATTTGGCACAGCCCAAGGACACCCTGAGCTCAGGAGGGATGAGACCAGTGGGGCTGCAGTGAGTGACCTGCACAGGCAGCAGGGCTGGCCTGGGGTCTGATGCAAAGAGTAAAGCAAGACCCTTCATATATTTGAGCTCCGGGGTTGTTCCCTGCCCTAAACCTCCCGTTTGCCCAAGCTGAGGTCCCTGCACTGCAGGGCCAGGGGCAGGAGCCAAGGCAGCCTCCTGCAGCAGCCTCCCTGCACCCGTTCCAACTTCTGCTCTCACATAGGAAGTTGATAAAAACCTCACTCGGTTGCAAAAAAGAAAATCAGATTTCAAAACCGCTGTTCAAAGGGCTCCAGAGCCTCGCAGAGGTCCTGGCATTAACCCTTTGCAGAAGGTCCCTTCCAGCTGCACCTGGGCCAGGGGCTGACACCAGATCCCTTGGGCTCACCTTGCTCAGCTCTTTGGGGACGTTTTTGTTCCCTGAGCTGTTGCTCATGTTCTCTTGTAATGTGGCCTTGGGACCCATCGCATGTCAAATCTCATCAATAACCAGGTTGGGAGGAGGAGGGGATGGAGGAAAGGGGGGGGGGTTGGAAAAGATGCTGCTTCAGGTTGGAAATCCCAGTTTTGCCATCCAAGATAAGTAGGAAAAATGTCCCAAAATAGTTAGGGAACAGCCTGCTTGCAGGGGAAGAGATTCCACGTTTTCTGGGATCTGGGATCCCGGCTTTGTCCCACCCCTCAACACCCTCCTGCAAACGCCCCTTTGGAAGCCACGCAAGGGAGCTGCCCAAACCCTCCCTGCCAGGCCTGGCCCCTTTGCCACGTCCCTGCCATGGCAGGAAGGCTTTGCCCAGGGTCCCAACCATCTGACTCTCCTTTACCAGGCGGGATCCGGGCACTTCAGCTCCCCCGGGGCAGCGGCTTTCCCGGGGGGCAGGTGCCCCGAGCTCCCCCGAGCTCCCCAGCCCTCTCCCCTCCGCTCTCTGGGTCTGTGATTAAATCGAGCCTGTTCAACCGCCACAGCCAGATGTGGGGCCTTCCCTTGGCGCAGACAGAGGCAAACAAAGCGAGGGGCTCCGTGGTGACAGTTGTGTGCACGTGAAGCGTGGCCCGTGCCCCCCGTGTGCCCCCAAGCCACAGGAGCTTTGCCTGGCCCGTGGGAACTCAGTTTATCAGCCCTCCAGAGCCTTTTCACCCCAGAACAGACCCTGCTGGTGGTGAGGCTGAGGAAGTGCCTGCTCTGCCAGGCTCCACGTGGCCCCCACACTACAGCCCTCCCTGTGCAGTGTGGGCAGAGCTCAGCCCTCCTTGCCCGAGGAGCCTTTCCCAGCACAGCCCTGCTCTTCCCCATCTCCACGGGCCAATATCAGCCTTGTCCCCTCCACCTCCTTCCCTCCAGCCAAACTGGACAGTCCCACAGCCACAGAAAACTCGCTCACATCAGTTCTTGGGGTGACCCCAGGATGCTCTTGGCTCGGTGGAATTCCTCACACCAAGCCCAAGTGACACAGAGGGAAGCTTTGCCCAGGGATGTGATCCAGCACCAACAGGTTGTAGCCACATTGTCTTCACTCTTTTTTTTCTCTCTTCCAAACTAGGAAGCCCTTTCCTGGGACAGAGGAATCAGGGATTTCCCAGCCCACCATCAGCAGGTGGGACCCTCAGAGGGACCAAGGCCACTCCCCAGGGAATTGCACAAGAGGGGCAGCGAGTGGAGCCAAGGCAGAAACTCCACCAGGGAAAGTTAAGGGAGGTTTTGGAGAAACCTTCAGACAGAGAGAGGAAGAGCCAGAGCCGTGAGGGAGGAGGGGGTGATCTCTGTCCCTGTGCCCGGGGCAGGGAGGTGAACACACAGGACCTATCGTGGCCTCCCAGCTGGGGCAGCTCCCGGGGCTGTGGGGCACAGGGGACATCCCTGGGGACCTTTATCAGGGGCTGCTCCTCCTTTCTCTCTGCCTTGCTCCAAGCTCTCGATTTCCAAAAAGGGCGGGAGATGTCACGGAATCAGCAGCACATCCTGAACAGCTGCTGCCACCCCCTATCTCTGCCTCACCCCTTGTGCCTCACGGCTGCTCCTGCAGCCCCCAGAGACCAAACTGCCCTGCCAGGCTGGTGTGGAGGGGTGTCAGAACCCTCCCGAGGGCTGCAGAGCTCTGGGGGGATTCAGTTCTGGGTTCCCATGGCTCTGGCTGGTTCAGGACCTCCACACACCCACTGCTTTGGGGTTGGGAAGAGCCAGCTGGAGAAGTTTTCCCAGCTCAGGCTTATTCCACAACATGAGCAGGAGTCTCCCCTTCCTCTCGAGGAGGGGAGAGGGTAGAGAGGGTGTTTCCAACACCCAAGGCTTCTCATGGAGCAGCCTGGCTGCACCTCCCACCTGGAGAGTGGGATTGCTCCAGGGGCACAGGTAGAGGGAGGAGGATGCACAGACCCAGCCAGGTCTCTCCATCCATTTGCACAAAGATCCTGAAGCATCTAATTCCAGTTTGAATGCACCTCCACACCACCAAAGGAATCCTTTTTTGAAGGGTCTACGATTCTTAGCAGCAGGGTTCCTCCTGAAGTCAAGGAAGGCTCTAAAAAAGCCATTTTTTTTTTGGGGGGGGGAAGTCCTTGAAAGAAAACTAATGTTATTCAAGTGATTTAACAAACCTCACTCTCCCAACAGCCTATTTCAGGATTTTTTTCCCCAAGAAGCCTCCCCTTTCCCTGAAGATCCTTTTTTTTTTTTTTTTTGAGCACAGATGAATCAACCTCAGGCTTTGTTCTTAGGAAGAATCTTTTATCAGCTTCTTGCCCTGATAGGGACAATTTTCATTTCATCTGAAAATCGGGACAAGGAGCTGATTTGATCAAACAAGAATCAGTCCAAACCCGAGCTCTAAACTCAGCTTGAGCTGTTGAGAAGGTCCAATGAGTTCACACAAATCCCTGCATTTCATCCAGTGCTATTGCTTCTGTATTTCCAGGATCCCACTGGGAAGAAAAAAGTGACTTTCATCAGGCTCTGGGCTCAGATTTATGGATACAGGCATTTGCTCAAAGTGCTTTGCTAAGAAACGCCGGTAGATTAAAATGACAGATCTAATGGGCAAGAAAAGGTGACAACTGTCCCCCTCAACCCCGTTATTGTCCCCCCCTCCCGTAACTCCAAGCATTTGCCCAACTCTGCAGCTCTTCCAGTCAAACCTCTGCTGGTTCTTCAGCTGTTTCCCCCCATCCCATTGCAAAGATGGGTGAGAACACCCTCAGCGAGGGAAGGTCACTGTTAGACACAAAGCCCACGAGCAGAGCCAGAGCCCTCCAAGGCTCTGCTCCCTTCCCAGCAGCAAAGGAATTTGTACCACATCCCTGTGGGAAGCCCCTCCAAACCTCCCTGAGTCCAAGCTGGGAGGATTCACCAGCCATGTCCATGGCTGAGGCTCCTCAAACCCCCCCAGACATTTCCCTCGTCCCTCAGAGGTGGGAAGTGCTCGAACAGGAGCCCAGGCCTGGCTGGGATCAGCACCCACGGGCACACCACCACGGCTCAGGAGAGTTCTCCAGACCTTCACGTCCTTCTGCTCTGAAGCAGGGCCAGGTCAGCCCATGATCCGCTGCAGGAATCGCTCAGCTGGCCCTGGATGCTCCAGGGGGAATGTGGGAGCTGCCCGCAGCCCATCCCACCACCCCAGCCCCATGCCTGGGCTGTGCATGGAGGAGCAGGATTCCTCCCCACGCCTGCCCTGAGGAGGCACCACCCTGGGTGTGGTTTCCTGCAGTGACAGTGGGGATTGTCACAGCCAGCAGAGAAGCCCCAGTGTGGTCAGTGCCCTGTGTGAGGCTCCTGCTCTGGGGGCAGATGTCAGCCCCTGGGGCCACCAGCACCTCCCTCTGCACAATCCCACGGGAACACACAGCACAGAGCTCTCTGGGGGCACAAGGGCTTCACCTGGCAAGGTGTGAGCCGGAGGTGTGTGCGGCAGCAGACCCTGCCCTGGCTTCACTGCCTTCTGTATTCCGAGGGTGCCCTCTGTGTGTGCAGCACTTCCTCTGACAGCCCGAACCTCTGAGCCTCTGGAAACGACATTTAAATACAGGCAGGCACCCGAGGTGGGGAACGGGCTCATGGCCCAAGGCAAAATATGCCCAGTGTGGCCACAGGGGTCAGCAAACAGGGATAATTTGGGTTTGCTGCGACCACACGTTGTGTTTGCACCTGCTCAGTCAATGAGTGAGAAGAGGAGGGTTCAACAAGGCTCTGACTGGTCAATCCACCCCAGGGGAGAGGCAGAGGCAGTGTCCCTTCTCCCAGAGTCCCTCCAGCTGGTTTAAAGGATCCCCTAAGGGCCCAGCTCATCGTCAGCCCTGCACAAGGCAGAGGGGCTGGGCCAGACCTGGCCTGGCTCTGCCGAACGTGCCGCCGGCTCTCCCTGACACCGCTGGGGACGTGATGGATTAGAGCATCCCTGATCCCAAGGGGCTGCACCAGGGGCTGTTCCATCCAGCATCTGGCACGGCCAAAGAGGCTGCAGTTCGCCCAAAGCCAGGATGGGAAGTCCCAGTGACAGTTTGCAGATGTAACTGGGCAGAGACCTTGTTATCCTGTCCAGCCTGAGGGGGAACGGGAGGACCACTTGTGTTTTCTGTAGGAATCTGCACTGGGGAGCATTCCCTAAACCTGGAGGGCTCCTCTGCCTGTTCTCTCAGCAAAACACCTCAAAATTCCCTCTGAAAACAAAGTTCACATGAAACCAGTTGCACAAAAGCAGCTTTAATCCACCTCCTCATCACCTTTGGACCCCAGAGCTCAGGCAGAGGGACAGAAGGGAGCAGAACATCCCCTGAGTCACTGGGGAGGCAGGAGGAGCTGAGCAAGATCTGCAGCAGAGGCTCTGGCCAGCCTGGAGTGGGGGTGAAATGCCTGGAGGATTAGATATGGCACTGACTCATGAGCTGGGGCAGTGGAAGGAACAGTTTGCACATCAGCTGAATGTTGAAATAAAAGGCCCAGCAAACACCCGTCACCCCAGGGATGGGTGATGGGAGCAGGAAGGATGCTCTGACATCCCAGCCCGGTCAGACAGAGCTCCTGAGACCTCTTTGCTCCTACAGGCTCATCCTTATGGAGCAAGACTTGCTGAAGGAGACACGGGGTGGGGGGAGCTGAGCCGGGGACCCTCTGGGGTCAGACTCCAGCACGGACACCACCAGGACCAGCTGGGAAGGATCCAGCTGGGAAGGATCTGTCAGGGGCTGGCTGGGAGCACCTGTCCAGTTCATCTGCAGACCAACAACAACACTCTCCAAAGACAGCCAGTTTTCCTGGCATTTTGGGGGCACACTGCACCCCCCAGGAGCCCGATTCCCTTCCCCTGCGAGGGATGCAGCTGGTTTCCTGCTCTCACAGTGCTGGTCTGCACTCCCAGCACCTGGATCTTGTTATGTCTCTGCGAGATCAAAGAGCCTCCACCACAGACACCTTCTCCCCTGTGGTCATTTAGAGGTTTGACTAAACCTCTCCAAGGTTTACTCTGAAAATTCCACCCTGGAACACTTAACTCACACCCCGAGAGGTGGAAGCTCTCCTCCACTCCCTGTGCCCTGTTGCATCTTCTAGAAATTGAGTCTAAATTCCAGATGGGACCTCTCAGAACTATCCAGAGAGTTTATCCACATTCCCCACACCTCGCTGGGAAATCCTTTCTGGACCAGCCTCCTGTACCAAACAACAAACCCAGCAAGAAATCTTTTACTTAGAGAGCCTTGACCTCCCCCCCCCCATTGCCAACAACTCCACCTCTGCTGCTCTGGACTAACAAACAAATAGTATTCCCCAAATATAAAAACTTTCTCCAAGCTGTAAACAAAATAATAAAAACCAACAGCCCCAACGTGGCTATAACCTCTCTGTGGCTGAGTTTTCATTCCTGCAAGGCACAAGCCAACATCCTTAAGGGGAGAAAACCCCAAAACATTCTTAGAGGAGCCATTTATTCCCTCCTTTTGCCTGTCAAGTGTTTGTCATTATCAAACTGCACCACGAACCCCCCCAGATCTGGTCAGTCGAGGAATTTGGGGGGGCTCAGGGGAGCTTCTCAGGAACGAGGGGGTTTTTGGTGGCACCCTCGCAGTTGAGGGGGGTGAGGATCTCCATGAATTCACTGTGGGTGATTTTGGCTTCCGAATCAGGTGGCTCAGAAACCAGAACATCGTGGTCACGACGTGCCCTCTGGTGGCAGCAGGGCTGGGACAGAGCCGGCACCTGCCTCCTTGGGGGACCAGCTGCTCCAGCCAAGGCACATTGGGAGTCCAGAGCACAGAGGGACATGAGAATAAACCTCTTCAAGCTTTACTCTGAAAAATTCCTGACACAGGCTGCAAAATTCCCCCCCTACACTGAGCTCAGTAATTCCCACCTCTCTCCAAGCTGTGATTTCAGAACATCAAGGTCACACCCCCAGCCTTCTGTGGGCTCTTCTGCTGTGCTGAGCATCTCCCCTACTCAAAAATAACAAAGTCTTGGGCTGTCCCTACCCAAAAAGACGTCAGTTCCCATTATACTCTTTTAACAGATGAATTTCCAGCAGCGTTACAGCTCCCCCCAGGACTGCACGTACAAAACCAGCTGTTCAGCTCCATCTCAGCAAGGGGAATGTTCTCCTGCCTGGGGTCACCCGACTGCTCAGTGCCAGAGCGCCTGGGAATCCCAGCCCCTGCCTCTCCTTCGAAATCATCTGCCTGCAGTTCTGGGTTAAACCACACGAACTTCTCCCCTTCTCGGTTGGACACCAGTGTTAACGTGGTTTTGTTGTTGCTAAAATGGGAAACGAGGGGAAAGGTTCCAGCCTTTGGGAAAACACCACGAGGGAAGGCACACAGACTATCCCCCCCACCCTGCATTTTTCATTTTGCTGCCAGTTGACTGATTTCACAGCCCTTGAGAGACGGGTCAAACCCCTTCAATCACCATCACTAGACCTTTGTGGGTGTTCTCCCTTCCCAGCCCATCAGTCAGAGGAGAGCTGTGCACGAGGCAAGGACGACACACCCACACCAGGGATGTTGCACCATCACTTTGGGACTGGGGGATTTCTGCCAGGCTGGGGCTCCTCTGCTTGTGCTGATCCAACACGGACAGCACTGCTCTGGGGCAGCTTTCCAAGGGCACTGAGACACCAACAGGACTGTTTCAATGTCAGGTGTTGCTTTTTATCAGCTCTGAAAGCACCTCAGGTTCCTCAGCTGGAACCCACCAGGGCTCAGTGTCTCACACAGGTGCCCCATCCCTGGAAGTGTCCAAGGTTGGACGGGGCTTGGAGCGACCTGGGCTAGTGGAAGGTGTCCCTGCCCATGGCAGGGGGTGGCACTGGATGGGCTTCAAGGTCTCTTCCCGCCCAAACCAGTCTGGAATCGTGTGAACTCAGCTCTCCATCCCCTCAGCCCACGCTGGGCAGCCCCTGCACCCCCAGTCCTGGCACACAAACCCCTCCCTGCTGAGGGGACAGGGTGGCATCACAGCCTGGCAGAACACACCACAGCCAGAGCCCCCCACAGCCATTCCAGGGAACTCTGAACATCCCTGGCACAGTCCTGCCCCACCAGCCCTGCCCACAGCTGTTATCCCTGAACCCCGAAGGCAGGAGATCCCCCCCAAGCACATTGGCAGCCCCCAAAACCACTTGGCCTCCTACCTTTGGTGATCGAGAGGTTTGCTTTGCTCCAGCAGGTGCGTTTGCCTGGAACGATCCAACCTTCCTCCTCCTCCTCCTCCTCCTCCTCCTCCCATCTTCGCAGGGGTTTTGGTGCTCCTGCAGGTGAGGGCCAGCAGCCTGTGGGAGCTGTGCTGCCACCCAGCCCCGGTGCACTCGGGACCTTTAATTCCCAGCGTGGCAGCTGTTGTTTACATCACTCTTCCCCCCCTGTCCCTCTCACGGGCAGCAATTGGTTCTCTCAGAGCTCTTGCTCTCCCACACATGTGCTGGAACAGGAAGCGAGGGGTGGGAGCTGGAGGGGGGGGTGGTTTCCTGTGCTTTGTGAGACACTTTGGTGAGAGCAAAGCTTTGATCGCCGGCGTGTGAGCACACGAGGTGGTCACACCGAGGAGCAGCCCAGAACACACAGTACTTACAACAGGAAACCCTCGCTGCTCCCGTGGTTACAGGGCTCCTGGGCCTTCCAGAGGGGGTTTAGTGGATCATTTCCAAGCGGGAACGTGAGGCCAGGCCAGGTTTGTGTTCCCAGTCACCCTGCAGAGACACGGGCTGGGCTTGCTGCACCACGTGGAATATGACAGGACTGCCTCGAGTCAGGATGTTCTTTGAGGGAAGAACTTGTGTACTTTCAAGCCTAACCAGCAGGAAGGGAGAGCTGCTTGGGTGCTCAGGCAGCAGTTCCATCCCTGGCTCCAGGACATCCCGGAATTAACAAGCCTTAGGGATGCAGGAAATCTGGATGTCGATGTGTGTCTGTGCAGACATTACTGCCTTGGCAAAACACTCGAGGTTCCTGCGCCCTAGAGCTAAACTGTTATAAACCCCACCTGGACATTATAACACCTTCATTCTAAACCCCACCTGGACACACCGCTGTGTCACCTGCTCCAGGTGACCCTGCCTTGGCAGGGGGGCTGGACTGGATGGAGGGATCCAGGGGTGTGTGTGGGATCCAGGTGTGCAGGGATCCAGCTGCTGCCGCCGCCCACGTGCTCCCTCCCCTCCCGAACTACAACTCCCACAGTGCCCCGCGCGCCCGCCCTACCCCGCGCCGCTCCTGGCGCATGCGCACAGCTCCACATGGCTCCAAGATGGCCGACGCGGCGTCCGGCAGCTCCGCCACGGTGAGGGCGGCTCGTCCGCAGGGCGCGGGGCCGCGGTGGCGGGCCCGGCGGCGGGGCCGGGCGGGGTTGCAGTGCCCGGTGC
>JAYRBT010000234.1:0-21365 GCA_036023395.1 Myiotriccus ornatus | reverse complement strand
TCGGGCTCTGCTCCCAGGGAACAGGGACAGGAGGAGAGGGAACGGCTCCAGATGTGCCAGGGGAGGGGCAGGCTGGATATCAGGAGGAATTTCTCCATGGAAAGGGCGTTCAGGGCTTGACAGGGGCTGCCCAGGATGTAAATATTGTCCATTGTTCTTGGCTTTTGTTTTTTGCTTGTTGCTCCTGGTCTGGCAAACCTGAAACATCCCAAAATACATTGACAGTACCACTTGTTTCTCCAGCTGTGAGTAGGGCAGGTGCTGTGGGAGGAGGGCTCCTGAGCTGGGCAGCAGCAGGACACTGAAGTGCCCTGCCCTGTGACAGCTGGGTCACCAGATCTGCCCCAGTGTCTGTGCTGGGGGGATTAAACCAAAAAATTACATCTGTCTCTTCTCAAGGTGAGCCAGAAACCTCGATAGGGACACAGGTGAAAGAGTAAGGGAGGTGCTGGCTGACACCCAGCCATCAGCATCCACAGATGGGCACTGGGCCCAGTAGGGTTGGAATATGGGCAGGTTTCCTTCAGATGTTTCCTCTGGAGCTGTGCCAGCCCTGTGTGGCTGCACTGAGGTGATGTTTGCTCTCACATTGATCAGCAGCAACGGGAACAGAGCTGGGGCTGCCCCTCCACACCTGCTGCAGCCACAGGCAGGGTGCACACCCAGCCTGGGATCAGCCGTGGTGTGAAGGTCCTGGAGAGCCACCCCACGGGCCAGCAGCAGGGCTGGGCTGAGCAAACACACAGACAGATGAGGCCCAAAGCAGGGTATTAAATCACCTGCTCAGGATCCAGCCCACTTGGGCTCGAAGCTTGTGCTGTGCTCAGGGGGAGCTGTGCTTGGCAGTGCAACGGGCACAGAGCCCCACTGGCATCTTGTGCCCAGGCCAGCGTGGAGGGGACTGCTGGGGAGCACAGGGGAGCCCCGTGGGGACAGCTCGGGCTTGGCAGCAACCACCAGGCCCTGCTCGGTGCTGCTGCACAAGGGAGATGCTCCAGGCTTTTGCAGAGCACCCCTTTGCCCCAGGGGTGGGCACAGCAGAGGACAGGGCAGTCCCAGCCCTCCTGACACCACTGAGCCCCTGGGAGGAAACCTGGCAGCTCAGGCAGGAGTTTGCTTTGCAAAACCAGATCTGATCCCTGGGTGTGAAGCATCCACGTCCCTCTCCTGCCCTCCTCAGCCCTGGCATCTGCAAAAGCTCATCCCTGCTGGGCTGCCCAGCAGCAGGAACACTTCCCAGTCCAGACCCCTGCAGTGTCCTCAGCAGAGCCCTGAGCTAACAGTGGGGACCATAATGCTCAGCTCTTCCCATTTACCATAGTGTTTTCTCAGTGCCAAAGGCACTTTATTTCTGTGAAAATGTATTTACCCCTTGAGCTGATGAAAAACTGATGTGCCAGAAGCCACACTGCTGAGCCAGCTGTCACAGGGCAGGGCATTTCAGTGTCCTGCCCAGCTCTGGAGCCCTCTCACAGCACCTGCCCCAGCTCACAGCTGGAGAAACAAGTCCTGTGGGACCAACACTTCCCACCTCCCATCTGAGCATTTAGGTAGAAGTGAGAAGCTCCTGTGCTGCAGCTGCTACAAGGCTGGATGTGGCAGTGAGGAACATCCAGCCCTGGGGGCCTGAAGGAACCTTCAGCCCATGGGAAGGGGCTTTCTGCTGTCCCACAGAGTGTTCCTGACATGACACTCCTGTGTCTCAACTTCTTCACCAGCAAAAGGGACACACGACCGTGTCACGAGGTGTGAGCTGTAATTTGGCATCTGAGAGGGAAGGCAGGTTCAAGGACAGAGCCAGCATCACCAGTCCTGCCTGCAGCACCCTCCAAGAGCCCTGGGAGGTTCAAGGTCATGGATTCCACCACAGAATCCCTGTGGGAGCTGGAAGCTGGGGAGCTGGAAGGGACAGGCACTGCAGGAGTCCCACTATCCATGGGTGGGCAGTGGGACTTCAAAGGCATCTTCTGTCCAGCCTACCTGCAGCCCCCCATTACCAGTTCCTACATTGCATTGCTCTCACAGGTCTGATGCTCCTTGTTCCCTGCAGTGACCCACAAAACCTCCTCCACTTCCTTTGGGTTGCACTCGCTGGTGACCAAATGGGAAGCACCTCCATCCTCCATCACTTGCCCTGCTCTGTTTTCTCTTCTGTCCATCACAGGTCACCTCCTCAGACCCCACCACCGTGGAAATGCCCCCCAAGAGCCCTGATGGGAGCGAGAGGTCTCCTCCATCCAGGGAGCTGATCACCAGCCGCACGGGGAGCACCCTCTGCATGAGCTCCCGCAGCGAGTCCGTCTGGACCAGCACCTCCAGGAGCAAGTGGGAGATCTACCACAAGCCTGTGATCGTGCTGTCTGTTGGAGCAGCCGTCTTCCTCTTCGGGACGGTCATCATCAGCCTGTCCTGCTTCCTGAAGGACGAGAAAAACATTTACAAAATGTCTGGCCCGGCTTTCCTGTCCCTGGGGCTGATGCTCCTTGTTTGTGGCCTTGTGTGGATCCCCATCATCAGGAAGAAGCAGAAGCAGAGACAGAAGTCACAGTTTCTACAGAGCCTCAAGTCCTTCTTCTTTAACCGCTGAGAGCAGCCCAGGACCTTCCTGGGAAGGTTCCCCTCCCATTTACCAAGCTGTGCTGATTAGCCATAAAAAGAAACATGTTCTTATACTCTCCTAGAGGATTTCATCCCAGTAAGTCTCTTCCCTACATGGTCTCCAGTGTGAAAATGAACTTTGTATTTCATCCAAAGAATGTCAGGAAAAAAAGGGAGCAGGATTTTCCAGCGGAGCCCAGCAAGGCAGTTCCAAGCTCTCTGTGTCATTGGGTCAGTGAGTGACCCAACAGCACATGGTGGCTAAAGCAAAGCTCCAAAGTTACCTGGGTACCCCCAGAAGCTTCTGCAAGATACATCAGCAGAGAGGAGCCATCTGACTGCAGAGTGTGAGCCAAGCTGGTGTGAACATTGCTGCAAACTGCAGTTTGGGTGGGGAAGCTGAGAGGCCAGATGTGGTTCATCCAAAGGTAGTGGAGAGGAGAAGCAGGACAACATAGTTCCAGATCACTTTGTATCAGAAGAGGCCACCACAATGGGCAGAACACATCACCAAAACTTAGGAGGACCAGACATGATGCCCATGGCCAGAACATTCCTGTCATTCCTAGAATTACAGAATTACTGAGGTTGGAGAAGACTTCCCAGCCCATGGAGTCCACCCTGTGCCCCATCCCCACCTTGTCCCCCAGCCCAGAGCACTGAGTGCCTCCTTCAGTCCTTCCTTGGACACCTCCAGGGGTGGGGACTCCAAACCTCTCTGGGCAGCCCCTGCCAGTGCCTGACCACCCTTTCTCCTCCTGATGTCCAACCTGACCCTCCCCTGATGCAACTTGAGGCCGTTTCCTCTTGTCCTGTCACTTCCTGACCCCCCCCTGCCCACACTCTCCTTTAAGGTAGTTGTAGAGAGTTGTCCCCCCTGAGCCTCCTTTTCTCCAGACTGAGCCTCCCCAGCTCCCTCAGCTGCTCCTGCTGCTCCAGCCCTTTCCCTGTTGACCTTCTCTGCACACCCTCCAGCCCCTCAACGTCTTTCTTGCACTTCCACTGACCTGTCACAGCAACTGTGCTCGGTTTGGGGCGTTCCCAGGCTGGATTTATTGCTCCAAAGGGTCACAGTGAGGAGCAGCATCACCACCATCATGTTCTGGGTGTTTAAGGAAGGCTGTTCCCCCAGGCCTGCAGGGCCAGAGCTGTCTGACAACATCTGTCCATCTGCCAGAGCCACCCATGAACCCCAACCATCAGCCTGTTGGTGCCACCAGAACTGGACCACAGGCAAGAGAGACATGTTTGCTACCTCCACCCTGCCTTTAATAAATGAGTGCCTGAGACAATTCACCCAGTTCACAGATCCTTCCTGCATGGATTTGGTTTCATTTTGTATTTGCAGCAAGCTGCATTTACTTTAAAAGACAAATTTGGAATAGAAACCCTCAGTCTGAAGAGCTGGGCTCAGTCTGGGCAGCGAGATCTAGGCTGATATAAATAGGCCCATAATGTCCAGCTCCCAGGTCCGGGTTCAGGCACTGATGAGAGGCTGATGCTCCAGAAGTGCTGATCCCATCTGCATCCTCAGCCTGCTGGGACCCCCCAGCACAGCAAGCACTGGCTCAAAGGCCGCGGCACCTGCTGTGGGGTGAGAATGTGGTCAGTGCTTCAGAAGCAAAGAGAGACAGAGAAGAGGAGACCCCACCAAGCTGCCCTTTGTAGTCTGCACCTCCCCAGGGAAGCTGAGGCATCCCTGCTGCTCTTCCAGATGCTGTGGGAGGGGCTGGGGTTGGCAGGGGGGGCACGGAGAGAATCTGGATGTCTTTGGTTTCAGACAGACAGGGTTTGATAACCTCCCTCAGCTGCTGATGAGAGAAAGCCCATGTAAGCCCTCAGCTTCCTCTAAACATTTATCCATCTACCAACAGCTCTCAAGGAGCACTGGAGGAAAGCACAAAGAATGGGATGTGCAGACAGTAGTCCTTCTCCTGGTTGTCACCCAGCTAACTGCAGCTCAGAGCCAAGGCAGGGGCTGCTGAGACCCCTGTTTAACAGCCACTGGTAGAGCCAACAGAGCCACCTCCTCCTCTCTTGCCCCTTTTTTCAGATCAGTTTGTGCTCTCAGTGTCTGCAGCATCCAGGAGCCACAATTCCTCCCAGCTCCCTAATTTGCCAGACAGGCTGGAAGCTCTGCACAGCATCAGGAGACACAGCAGAGGCAGAGGGGCCCAGATCCTGCAGCTCCAGCTCAGCAGACAGCCAGCAGGGCAGTGACAAGGGAGATGTGTCCTCTGTCACCCAGGACCACCCAGCTGTAGCTGTGGGAACTGTGCTCAGGGCTGAGAGCTGATTCCTTCGGGAAATACGGAACCTCCTCCTGGCAAACTCAGGCTGAACTCTCTTATTTCTGAAATTGGTGCCACATCAGCACTTCTGCCAGCAGGTATGGTCCAAGATGCCCACGTCCCAAAGCTTTTGGGCTTCCACAGCCTGGCCCACAAGGAGCTCGCCTTGCCCCTGCTGCCAGGCTGCCCCCAGCTTGTGACCAGGGCTGGCCAGTGCCACGTGCCTGGAGATCCCTTCCACCAGTTTGGCAGAGCTGGAGGTGGCACATCCCACCCTGGCAGCTGCCACAGCTGCATTAGGAGGATTTGAGCACACACCCTTTGCCCCAGGCTCAGCCTGGCCCTGAGCCTTGTGTCCTGGGTGTGCAGATGTGTGTCCCTGCCAGCCAGGGCCAGGTCTGGGGGTGTCCCAAACCCAGCAAACCTCTGTTCCTCGGCCATTCATTGTGTTGTTCCAGGCTTTGCCAGTTTTTCCAATCCTTCCCTGGCAAAAGGAGCAGCCTCTGCTGATTTCACTGCCATGGCCAGAGGATACTCACCCAAAATTCCTGCTCAGGGGCAGCTGCAGCCAGAAAAACAGTTGGATATCAGGACTAGGGAGGGGGAAATCACGGAGCAGCGTGAAGAGCATCCCCAGGGTGCCAGCTGGATGCAGATCTGGGCACAGGTGGAGTCCTAAAGCTGCACAGCCTGGAAGAGGCACCTGGAAATGCCTGTTCAGCCAGGGCTGGCTGTCCAAAGGGATGTGACAGAACTCCCAAAAGGCCTGGAGAGAGGGAACAGGGGTCCTGCTCTCTGTGCCTCATGGCCGGGGATGAGGACACGGTCAGTGAAATGTTAATACGGTAAGAAGTCACTGAGACCAAGAATTTAATTGGATTCCAGGCTGGTCATTTATAACAGGAATATTAGGTTTCATTAAAGGAAAAATTTCCCAAGGGACTTGCATGTGGCTGCTCTGGTCTCCTCTTTGCTCTGTGCCTGTGGGGTGGGAGGGGAGGCTGGGGGGGTGAGGGGGTGGGACCCTCTGGACAGGGAGGGGCTCACTTGGGATAGAGGGAGATGAAGGGAGGGCTGCAGGTTTGTCTGGGTGCTGTCCCTGTGTGCTGGGTGAGGATCTCAGGGCTGGGGGGCCCAGTGGACACCTCTGGAGGTGTGGGCAGCACCAGGGTGGCACAGGAAGGTGCCTGGCATGAGGATGGAGATGCCCAGGTGATGGTAAAGGACATAGCCCAGGGATCAGCTGAGGACAGGATTTATCAGGTGGATTTTACCACTGGCTGTCCAGATCTGTGGTGGGACAGGGAGGGAAAGGGAGAGGAATGGTAATTGAAAGGAAAGTCAGATTAAAAGCTTGGAGATAAGTGTAGATGGAATTCCAGGAACAAAGTGGGAACTCTCCACTTTGTAACACAGGGTGTAAATGCCTGGTCACTGCTGGGAAGGTGGGTGGACTTTGAATCGGTGCTCCCAGCACTGGGAATTCCATCACTCCCTTGAGATGAGCTGGAGCAAGTCAGGGAAACAGAGGTGCAGGGTGTCCTGAAGGCTGTTCACAAGGGATTCATTAGGAGCTGACATAAAATGCTTGTCCTACTGTGGCCCAGGAAAACCCCACAGGGCTGATGAGAAGCGAATTCCTGCCCCAGAGCATCTTTACCTCCCCGGGATGTGGGAGGCAGGTAGGGAGTATCCATGGGTTCAAAGTGGTTTTATGGACAACACATAGAGGAGGAGACAGTAGAAGCAAAAGAGAAGAGTGTGCCCTCTAACTGTGGCATAACAGTGGTGGGTGCTGGAGATGCCAGGAGGGATTGGGCTCACGTGCTGTCTCCTCCTGCCACTGCTGGAGTCACCACTGGACCTTTGATCAGAACACGGGGCAGTTCAGGTCTTGGGGCTGCTCCCATGCACCCACAAATCACTGTTTTACACTCCCCAATATTCCTGTTTGCCCCCACTGAAGCCTTTTTTTTTTTGAATCCCAGTGTGATGCTTCGGATCAGACCAAAGGAAAACATGGTTAAAGAGAAGATCAGGTTTTCCAGTAAAAATAACCATGCCCAGCTCTCAGTAAAGCCAGCTTGGATGTGATCTGCCAGCTTCCCCTGGTCTATAAAAAGAACAGGAAATACATTCAAGAAGTCATTATCTCTGCAGAGCAGTTCGAGGAGGAAATATTTCCCTGCATCTCAAAGGTCAGCCCAACGAACCAGCCCAGCAGGCTCTGCTGGGGATGACACCCTGCTCTGGGGTGTCTGACCTGCTGCTTCACTCCTGGGCCTCAGCAGGAGTCAAATCCCCCAAAGATGCTGCACAGCCGTATTGCAAACCTCCCTCTGAGGGTGCTAAATTATGGTTTGGCTCCAGAACCTAAGGGGGACTTGAGGGGGCTTTGAACAAGGGCCTGGAGTGACAGGGAATGGCTTCAAACTCATGGAGAGCAGGGTTAGATGGGATATTGGGAAGAAATCCTTCCCTGTGAGGGTGGAGAGCCCTGGCACAGGTTGCCCAGAGAAGCTGTGGCTGCCCCATCCCTGTGAGTGTCCAAGGCCAGACTGGACGGGGCTTGGAGCAGCCTGGGCTGGTGGAAGGTGTCCCTGCCCATGGCAGGGGTGGGACTGGGTGGTCTTTAATGTCCCTTCCCACCCAAACCGTTCTGTGACTCCATGGCCTCAGCTCACACTGACTGGACTCATCCCCAGTGCAATCAGCAGATTTCTGTGGCTGCTGCTGGGAATGGCACCAACATTCACCCTCCTCCTCCTCCAGGGATCAGTGATCCAACTGTGGAAGGCAGCAGGTGGCCACTGATGTCTGTAAGCACAGGATTATATTCCACTGAGAAATTCCACCACTCTTTCCTGGAAATGAGGCCGAGGGATCCTGGGGCCACGAGGGCTAACAGCCCAAGTTCCTGCACCCTGAAAGGCTGCTGGTGCTTCTTCCACCTTGGGGAGCAGATGACATCCCACCAGGATGAGCTGCAATTGCCCATCCCTCCTGAAAGCACCAGCTTTCCCTGTCTTTAATGAGCCAGGATGAGGGGAATAACTTCAGAGGACTCTCAGTGCTCACAGTGAGCTTGAAATCCTACAAAAACCCCTTCCTATTTGCCACGAGGTGCGAGGCACATGGAAACTCCGGGAACCAGCTCAGATTTACACGTTGGCACCACTGAGAAAGGCACAGGAAAGCTGGGAGAGGCAGATTTGAGCAAACATGCCCCAGCTGTGCCCCTGAACCCCACTAAGGGAGCAGGACTTTCACCCAAACCGTGGCAGAGAGGGAGAATCTGGTTATTTCTCCCCCACATGTGTTACTGCTGTGCCCTGGGTGTTTCCAGGGTAGGAAATGCCTCTGGCCATGCTCAGACATGTGCAGCCCCCAGGCTCAGTTCCCTTTTCTGGAGCTGGGAATTGCAGCACCAAGAGTAGCTGTGGGTTTTTTCTCCTTTTTTTTTCTTTTTCCTCCTTTCCCCAACTGGAATATCAGGTTGCACAGAAATCAGCACCAAGAAAGAAACTGTTTCTTGCCAGTGCTCTGACCCAGGGGATTTAAAGCTCTGCTTCTCTTCATGCAGCAGCCCTGGGGATGGTAAAGCTCCTGCTCCCTGTGTTGCAGGGTTTGCAGCATCCAGGCCACTCTGAACACTGAGGGGCTTCTGAGACATCAGTCTCCAACCCAGCCCCCATTCCAGCACCCCTGTGAAGGAAACAACAGGAATTCCAGCCTGCTGGGGCAGCCTGGTTTTAACCCAGACAGAACCTGAGCTGAACCTCAACCCCAGGGGATTGAGGGGCTCCCAGGACACCACCAAGAAGCAGTTGAAAATATGTGTGTGTGCCTGTGTCCCCTCACCTCATTTTCCTTGGTCTCAAAAATCTGCTCAGGCCTCGCCAGGGGTGATAAAACTTCCCATCCCTTTCCATGCTGGAGCATCCTGGGTGTGCAAGAGAAGAGCTGTGAGGGGCCAGGGCTGGTCTGGGGGCTCAGATCCCCAGCTGTGTGCTGGGCAGGGCCACAGCCTGCAGATGGACAACCTGTGTCAGCGCAGGGGTGCACTGCACTGCGTAGGTCCTCCTAGGGAAGGACTGGGGGAACCCCAGCTTGCCAAAGGTCTGTCTGTGTGTGGGGGAGCTGCCCCAGCCCTGCTGGACCCGCGGGGTTTGGGGTGTGGGGGGTGGAGGGTGGATCTGCCCTGCAGGAGGCAGGGCTGGCATCTGGATGCACTTCAGAGGTTCTGAACCCTGCCAAGCAGGGCAGGGGGGCTAGGATCCATCTACCCATGATGCCATAAAGGAAATGTGTCACCCTGAATCAACCGTGTCACTAGATAAAGTCACTCCCTGGGTTGGAAAGGAACCCAAAGGCTTCCAGAAGTTCGTTTGTCTCCAATTAATGGCTCAGAAGACTGAAAAAGATTCGTTTTGCTCCAAAAATGCTTCAGGAAGATCGGTAAACCCTGGGTACCATTTCTGCCTTTTCCTAGCCCAGCTCTGCTGTGGCTGAAAAGATGATGTGAGTGGAAAATACGGGTTCCTGGGGCTGGCCCTGGGCAGGTTTGCAGAACAATGTGGCAAGAGGGAACCAGTTCTTCCCAGGGAACAGTGAAGTTGCTTCCCAAATATTAGCAGGGAGCAGTCAGTATTTGAGAGGACAGATGGAAGTGGTCTGACAACATCTTTGGCTGAAGGGAACCAGCCCATCCATGTTCAACATGAAGACAAACCAGGGGAGGAGCCTCCAAAAAGGGGACTGGTTTCCTTCGGGGTCAGCACGGCCCTGCAGGGCTGGAGCGTTTTGGGGTCACGTCTCAGCTGCAGGACTTGTGTCTCTGGGAGAGAAGCTGCTCTCTGAGCACTCACCTGCCAGGTCTGGGCGTGAGAAGAGCTGCCTGGATCGAACGAAAGCAGCTCAGAGCAATTTATACTCAACTCCTAGGACTCCTCTCTGGGGAGGAATGGTAACACCAGCACCTCCCCCCTGCAGACACTGACTGACAGATACGGTGAGATTGCACCTCACAGACCCCTCTGGGAAAGGAGCCCAGACAGGAATAGCACTGAGTTGGGAAAAGCTCCTTTGTCCAGCACACCTTCCTTGCTGAGCCCTGCCTGGAAATCATCCCACAGAGAACAACCCTTCAAAGCCTCCCAGCACAAGGGGGTTTAACTCACACTCCTTTAACACACACGTGGGGGTTTAACACCCCCTTCTACTGAAACACCCCCCCTCCCACTGCACAAGGCCCTTCCCATCCCTGCCTGGGTCAGTTCAGCCCCCCCAGCCCTGGACCAGAGGGGGTTCAGCCTCCCTACCAGGGCTGTGGCCAGCATTGAGCCCTGCCTGTCCCGTGGCTTTGGAGGCTCCATGACAATGGAAAGCAGCATCTCCAAACAATCCCCAGGAGCAGCAGCAGCAGAAGATGCTCCTGAGGACAAGAGAGAGGTGGAGGAGCTGCATTTCTCTGCCTGCCTTCAGGAACCCTTGCAGATCACACCGGCACATGCTGGAAGGGCTGTCACTGGACCAGAGAGGGGTTGAGCCACCCCGGGATGGAGTTTGGACTAGACAGGTTAAATACTGAGGTTCAGAAGTCTCAAAGGAGGCTCCTGTGTGTCAGCAGCGGTGTCAGCAGTGCCAGGCACAGCTGTGAAACCATCCCAGCAGGTTCACAAGCAGGAGCTCAGCAGGTTGAGCTGGCTCAGACTCACAGCCCCAGGAGCTGAAGGGCTGAGCTGAGCTCCCAGCAGTGCCCTGGGGCAGCTCCTCTCTGCTCCTCCTGCTCCTCCCTGGTGCCCACTGCTGCCTTCCCTTGTCAGCTCCTTCTGATGGACACACAGAATCCCCTCTGGAAGTGCTGGATATACTGGCCTGCAGTTTCCAGCCATCCCTTCCCTACCCTGGAGTTTCAGAATCTTAAATGAATTTTTAATTGTGGTGTTTTTTTTTTTTTTAATTTGTTGTTGTTGTGTGTTGGATTATGGTTTTTAAGGATTCATTATAGCTAAATTCATTTTACTGGCTATAGTTACTAAGTTGTAGTCAGGGGTCCTTTTTCAAAATCCTTCCTTGGAGCATCTTACTGAATATAATACTTTGTGTACAAAAGCAGGAGTTATTAGTCCTCAGTTATAATTCTAAATTTGAGAGTGGCAAATTGACCATAATAAAAATTGTGGGTTTTTTTACCAGTGTGTGGTGGTGTTTTGGATCTCAGATTTGATCTTAAAAGATCAAAACCAAAGCAAACCAGGAGCTGCCTCAAATTGTGCCAGAGGAGGTTACAGGTTATATATTAGGAAAATTTTGTTCACTGAAATAAGCTCCCCAGGGAAGTGGTTGAATCAGCACTCCTGGAGGTATTTAGAAGACCTGGATTTAAAAAAACCCAGGGTTTAGGCTGTGTTTGGGTGGGGGGAAACCAAGCAGAACTGGAAGGAGGGTTGTGGTTCATCCCAACCCCAAGCACTGCATCAAACTTGGCATAATCCAGGAGCACACCAGCCCAAAGTGGGACCCTGGGGGCTGGTCCAGGCATGGGGCACCTCCTGACCAACCTCCCCAAGTTCTCTTGCTCTACTTTTCATTCCTGGGCTGCCTCAGGCAAGGGATGCAGCCTGGGAGAAGATTCTTGGGCTGCTCTGGTGGGATCGAGGCGGCACAAACCTTTTGTGGGGCTGTACACACCTGCTTTGAGCTGAGGTCCTGCCACCAGAGCCATCCTTCCCACTGTTTGTTCTGGAGGGTGCCCGTGGTCTGAGTGGGATTCCTGGGCTACTTTTCCCTCTGCCCCACATGGAAAATGCCTGCTGGGATCAGGGATCAGGCTACAAAGGACAGAAAAGCACTGAGGCATCTTCTGCAGCTCTGCCACTACAATAAAAACTGAGTGTTCCTGTGGAATTGCAAACTGGTTTGGGTTGGAAGGACATCTGGGTTGACACCAAGGTTTTGATATGTGCAGGTGGAGCTGCTGCTGGAGTTTATGACTGAAGATTTCACTGGCATCTTCAGGGAGGAGGTGGCTGGAGATGCCTCTCCCCAGGGCAGTGGTCACGGCCCCAAACTTGACAGAGCTCAAAGAACCCCTGGACAACACTCTCAGGGACAGGGTGGGATTGTTGGGGTGTCTGTGCAGGGCCAGGAGTTTGACTGGATGATCTTTGTGGGCCTTCCAACTAAGAATTTTACATGACTCCATGATTCCTGTCCATCAGCCAAAGAATTTCCAGCACCCATGGGCAGCTCCAGAGGTAGGAGGAGGAACTGGGGCTTGTCACAGCCTGGGGCTTGGGATATCAGGAAACTCAACATCAGGACAACAACCAGTGTAGGGCTTTGGGTGGGTTTTTGCTTTAGGAGTTCTATTCTCACTTTCAAGAAGTCACTTGTCTGCACATGATTTCACTTTCTAGACCTGCATTAGTTTCAAAGAGCAAAGTGGCCCTGCAGAGAGATCAGAAAAGGACCACCAGACAAAAACCTTTCAGATGCTTCTCCCTCTCTGCTGGACATCCTCAGAGAGGATGAGGGAGGTGCAGTGGTGGAGTCCAAAAGGGCAGAGGTGTGTCAGGTCCACCCACACTGTGACAGGATGCCTTGGGAGGAGAGTCACTTCTGATAAGGCTGAGAAGCTGCTGCGGCTCCTCCATCAGTCACTCATTGCTCCAGGCCAACTCTTGGCACCTGTTAATGCCAACATTTCTGGTTTAGACACCTCGAGCTCTGTTTGCAACCTGGCACGTGGAGGACAACTGATGAACCTTTCAGGGGCAAGGAGGTAAAATGAGCTCACTTTGGTTCAAACGAGAACTGGCTCCAGTGGGTCGTGGATTTACCTCTCTGATCCCACTGTGGCGTGGAAAGGTTTGCAGGGTCTCCTCAAGCACAACAAAAACAAAGAAACCAAAAGAGAAGAGAGGCCTGGGGAGAAGAGAATGAAAGAAAACAGCCGGAAATAAGAATGAGGAAGAAAGAAAAGCCTTTAGGGGATCAAAAACTGAACAAATACACGAAGGTTCCAGCAGGTCCAACTCAGCTGAAGGTGCTGAGAAGACCATTTGGGAACTGAAGACTGGATTTGACAGCAAGGGTTGTTTTTTTCATCTGAGCACCCACAAAGGCAAATTTCAGAGCATTCCTGCAAATGAGGAGAACAAATCCTGAAAGAAGCTGAACTTCCCTCCAGCCCTCTGGTAATTACTGCAGAGCTGATTCTGGGCTGGCAAAACCAGGCCTGAGAAGGTGATAATGCCTGAATAACAGATAAGTTGTTTATTTGTGTATCTAAAGCCTTCACTGTTCAGCCAAGGGGAAAAGAAAATATCTCCTGGATCAGGCAGACCTTTGCCATCGGGAGGGAGCAGCACACAGGAACAGAGGGCTTGTCCAGTGCTGTCTGTGTGGGCTGGATGAGGTTGGAGACAGGACCAGGGCTGTGCTGGGCAGCCTCCTCTGCCCTGTGATTGCCCTCCGTGAGATGCACATGGGGGTGCCAGGCAGGAACATGGTGACTTTTAACACCTGGGATTCCCTGGGCAGCAGAGGAGGGCAGGGAATGTCCTCCATCCCCCTCCACCATCACCTCACTCGTGGATGAGCAGTAGTGGGGCTGCCCAGGTGGAAAACAGGCTCTGGATGCCCTGGTTTGGCAAGGAGATGAGGGAGAACACTCCTGATGGGAGACAAGCCCTGGAGCCAAGGCCACCTCCAGCAGGGTCCTGCTCCAGCCCCTGACAGTGACCTTGTCCCCAGCAGTCCTGTCCCAAGTTTGGCATCCTCTGCATGGCCAAGAGATGGGACAAGCGGCTGTCACCCCACAGCCTCCACACTGCTGGTGTCTTGGGATGCCTTTCCCAGAGCCAAGGGCTCCCTGGAAGCTCCACCTCCCCCAGACTCCCCCTGTGTGTCAAACACGCCCAGAGCTGGGAGGCAGGAGAGGGAAGATGCTGCCGGTGGCACACCACAACCCAGGAGGAGAAGGTGGGAGCCCTGGATCCCACAAAGCCTTCCTGGGTGTACAGAGACAAGCCAGGGGCTCTGGGGATTTTTGCCTTGCTTGGTTCCCATTTTCAGGGTGGGCAGTGACACGTGGGACTTCCCAGCAAGTATTTGGAGCTGCAGCAGAGGTGTTGTACTTCCCTTGGAGTTGTTCAGTTCACAGGTGGTGTATTCCAGTGCCTCAGTTTACCCATAAAGAGAGGGGAATAGCAGGATGTTTCCAGGCTGCCACTGGGATGTTAGAGCCACTGTTCTGCAGCCTGCACTGGGATCCTTGCATGGCAGGTGCTGCCCAAAAAGTGACACAAGGTGCCCTGGATCCCAAATCACAGGACACAGCCTGGTTGGGGGCTGGGTCAGGGCCTTTGGGACACACTGGGTGTGATGCACCTCCCCCTGGGTGTCCTGGGGGTCGGTGCCTTCCCTGGAGGGCTCACATGGAATGGGATCCGCTCGGGGCCGTGGCAGGGCCATGAAAGGGTTAAAGCTGTATCGTGTGCTCCCTCCCAGTTGTTCTGCAAGGTGTGTTGTGACATTTGTACTTCCTCTTGGCAGCCTGGGAGCAGAGGCAGCGGGAGGGAGTGCAGGGATGCTGCCAGCCCCTCCCTGAGGGTCTCTGTGGGGGCTCCACCATGGGGCTCCGCAGGCTGGCTGGCCGCTGTGCCACGTTCGCCCTCGTGGCCGTGATCTGCGACGTCGTGGGGCTCTTCATCCTCCTCCTGGGCGTTTTTGCTCCTATAAGCTCCTGGGACTTCTTCGTGTACCTGGGAGCCCTGTTGATGACCTTCAGCCTCCTCTTCTGGGTCCTCTGGTACACCTTCAACATCGAGCTCCCCTTCAGGGAGCTGGGTTTGAGCTGAGCCGTGGCAAAGCCAGAGTGGAAACTTTGCACTCGGAGGAGCAACATCCCGCTCTGGGAAGATCCAACACATCACTCAGGTGGTGAAGAGCATCCCAAAAAGACCAAAGGGAAGGACCTGATGCTTCTCAGAGCATCAACCAGCCAGATGGACCCCCAGGGGAAAGGTACCTACAGGGATGCTTTGCTGGTGTTGGGGGATGCAGAGGTCCTGTCGGGGCAGCCAGACCTTCCTGCTGGTGACAGGCACTGCCAGGAGTAACACTAGAGTTTAAAATGCTCTGGAGTGGATTAATGATGGGCAGAAATTTGGGTTGGATGAGATGAGTCTTGGGATGAATGTGGGGAGGGGGATTTTGGGGGGAATTGGAGGTTGCTGGAATCTGGGGTTTGTTTGCTCAGTTCTTCCCACCAGATGATGTGGGGGTTGAGGGTCCTGGAGAGTTGCTGCTCTCCTGTGACAGCTTTGTGTGGCAGAAGGACAAGGAGTGAGAGGTGTCTCCTGGCAATACAGCCTGGGCAAATAGCCAGTAAATAATAATGCAGTTCCAGGCTGCTTTTAGCCCCAAACCTCTGTGTAAATAGGGTGAACAAACCCAACTCTTCCCTGGTGTACCCCCACTGCTCTATGGGCACTGCTAGGAGGGTTTTGCCGGGGGGGAATGTTTTTCCAGCGAAGTAAGAGGGAAAACCAAGTGAAAGTTGTGTCAGCCAGGCACTGGTGATGTGCTGTACACAGCCCTGTGACAAATGCTGAATACACAGAGACCAGGTACAAAGTGCCATGTCTGAACCTTGGCTTTGAGATTATGCCTTCTTAATCTCAGGCCTCTCTAGAACATGCCTGGTTTGTTTGGCAGTCACACAAAGGGCAGAGAGATCAGGCAGGTGGGCCCTGGCTGGCCCTACAGCACGTGAGCAGGAGAGACCCACACACTGAGCATCAGCAGTGCATGGAGGAGCTGGTGGTGACCTGGACACCCAGGGCAGCCAAGAACTGCCTCAAGGGGCTGAATAATTTTGACCCCGCCTATGAACAGCTACACCTTTGCAAAGCTTGAGGGAGGTGGGAATGTGTGCGTGTTGGGAGAGCACCACTGCAGGGATGGCACCCACCTCCTCGCCAGCACCCCAAGGGGATGTTCCTCCTGTGTTGGCAAGGCTGATGGAGCCAATTAACTTGAGTTTTTCAATGTGCTTGGAGCTGTGTGGTACACAACAAAAGGGGGATGACAGTAGGAGGATGATCCAACCAGGAGCCACCACCCAGAGCCAACACTCACCCAAGGAGCTGATGATTTTATAACAGTGCATGGGACAAAGAGGGGGCAGAGATGGGGGAGATGTCCCCACTGACAGGTGGGTGAGAGTCAGAGCAGAGCCCAGACTCACCTCTCTTCCCTTTTGGCTTCTCAGCCAGGCCAGTGCCCCCAGGCAGGTGCCTCCACCGGCAGGAACATTGCCAGGGACACGATCCCCACCCTCGAGTCACGAGAGGGACATTTCCTTGCAGGGCTTTTTATAAAGCCTCTCACAACCAATGAGAAACATCCTTCTTTATTATTTACTGATTTTTCTCTATTTCCTGTTGTGTTGGCAGTGACCACAAGAGACAGACAAGAAGTTTTCTTGACTGCCCCAGGAGGGTGGAAGCTGCAGTGTGGGTCAGGGTGTTTCACAGCCCTCAGGTCCCAGGATGCCCAGGCCAGGAGTTCAGCTTTACCCTCCACCGAGTCTCAGGGTGCTTTTCCACCCCTGTGCCCTTGGGACAACCTCCTTCAAGAATTTTCTTGATGCACCTCAGGATAAGAACCTGCACCCAGCATCAGTTGGTTACTGCAGCTGTATATGAGGAAGGGGAGCAGCAACCAACACCCTCCTTTATTTGCTCTGGGATTTTTAATTACTTGTGCTGAGCCTGTCAATCCAGCCTGTAGAGCTTGGCTGAGGGCTTTGTCACCATTTAGAGTCTGTCCCTTGCTGGGTGAGTGCCTGGGTGTGTCACTCAGGGTCAACATCCAGGGAGCTGTTGGTGTCACCCAGGGAACCCAGCGGGAAATGGTGCTTTGTCCCTGTCCCCGCTGGCCCCTCCTGCCTCCTGGGCTGGTGGCACAGACACTCCTGGATGAAGCTTGTTGGGGAGCAAAGCCGTTAGATGATCCATCACATCACCAGGGACAGTCTGGGGGTGGTGAGGGGTGGAGGGTGATGGAAAGTGCTCAGCCCTGTGCCCAGACTGTGGCAGTCACTGGTGAGCCCACACCCAGTTCCACAGATGAGCAGAGACCTCCAGTTCACCCACCACACACTGGCTCAGCCCAAGCCCTGCACTGCCAGGGTCCTGCAGACCCCAAGGATGCTGCATCCCCTGTGGGATGTTCCTGCTTGCACATCTGCCCCTCTCTGGCCCCTGTGTGGTCTGTGACAGTCACCCAGCTCACCTGGCTGCAGGCAGGGCTGTCCCTCCAGCATGTGGGCACGTGGTGCACAAATCAAACCCTGTGTGTGTGTGTACAAGGTGTCTCCAGCATCCTTCACCTCCTGCAGGCAGGGGGTGGGCACAGGCAGGACAGGGTGACTTCGACTGGAACAATCAGCCAGGCCCAGCAACAGAGGGGAAAACTCCCACTTGTGGTGGGAGACCACAGGATTTGTCTTGCCTCCCCGTTCCACCTTCTCCCACGGTGGGCACCCACACCCCAGCACCTCAGGGCACCAGCTCTGATGGTCTCCAACGTCCTTTCCATCCCAGGGACATAAGTCCCCCCTTCTCCCGCTGTCCCCAACCCGCAGTGGCTGGGGCAGGGCGGCAGGATAGGTGTGCGTGAGGTGTCAGTGAGTCCCTGTCCCTCAGCAGCAGCAGATCTGGCCCAAGCCCAGGCTGTTATTGACTCCAGGGCTTATCTTCCACACTGGGTTT
This sequence comes from Myiotriccus ornatus, assembly GCA_036023395.1. Taxonomy (NCBI): domain Eukaryota; kingdom Metazoa; phylum Chordata; class Aves; order Passeriformes; family Tyrannidae; genus Myiotriccus; species Myiotriccus ornatus. Next base: position 3,691 of record JAYRBT010000234.1, on the reverse strand, counting down.
TGTGGTTTTGTACTCAGCATGTTTGCTCCAGGCCGCTGGGGGTGTTCCCAGCCGTGGGCATGGCAGAGCCCGGTGGCTGTGGCACAGAGCCCACGTGTGCTGGGCACTGGCAACCAGCAGTGCCCCTCCAGCCCCTGACCAGACTGGGCTTCCCAAGTCACCCCATTCCCCAAAAACCAGCATCCTCCCGTGTTTCCTACCCTGATTCTTCAACCCCAAGTGCCATGGGAATGCACTCCAGCTCTCTCTCAGCCTTTCTTGCAGCCATGGCATCCCCCACTTGGAGGAAATGTCAATCCCAGTAATATCTGGTGTTTGCTCAAGAGACTGAATCTTCCAGAGAGGAAAAGATCCTCCTTTTGTGACCAAATGTCGCCAGCCTTACTCATTCCTTGACCTGGGCTGATCCTGGGTATCACTGGGCAGCTCACAGGGTCCAACTCAGAAGGTGATGGCTGCACATATGGACATCCTGGACATCCTGGACATCCCCTTTGCACCCAGAAATTGGCTGCTTCTTCTGGTGTGGGATCTGGCTTGGGGGAAACTGTGCCCTGAGTCCCACTGTTATGATTTTAGATGCCTTTGTTGAGGAGATCTTGAATTTCTAAGCTATCAACAGGGTCTTTTAAAGTGTTCACATCTCTTTTCCCTGTCTGTTTGTAGGGAAGCAGGGAAGGACGAGCGTGGATGTGAGGACTGAGCAGAGGAAAAGGAGCAGCGCCGTACAGGGACTCTGCTGTGCTGCTCTTGCCAAACCACCCCTGCAAACACAGCAGGAGCTGTGCCACCCTGCCCTGCTGGGCACCCTGTCACTGCTCTGGGCACTGGAGACACCCCTTGAAGCATCAATACCTGTTTTTCATCCTCCCCAATCACCTTGTTCTCACCTCCTCCCCACTGCTGCTCTCTCAGAGGGCACAGCACAATCTCCCTCGTGGCAGAGCAGCCTCTGCCCACAGTCCTGACCATGGGCCACAGATCCACAGGGTCCAGCTGGCAGCCTGGAGCAGCTCTGCAGACCTCACCCAAGGGATGGGAGAGCTGGTGCAATGGGAGGGACTGCCCGAGGTGAAGCTGAGCCCCCTGGCTGGGCATCTGCTCTGCACATTGGTGCACTCCAGGGAGAGGCCACAAAATCAGGCAGGCCAGAGGATTTCCTGAGCAAAATCCAGAGCAAAGCCTAGGTGGAGGTCTTAGGAATGTTTTACCTCATCTCACCAAGGTCCCAGGAACTTTGCAAGAGGCTCTTAGTGAGATACTCAGAAGACTTTGTTTCAAAGAGCTGCAAAGGGCAGGAAAGGATTCAGTGCTTTAGCTGCCAAACCTTGGTGGCTCCACATGGCAACAAACCTCCTGACTGACTCAAAATACAAATCTCAGGTGAGAGGAGACCTCTTGGTCACCCATGTCTCCATTCTCCTGTGTTCCTGATGCTGACCATGAAGACCCTTGTGTAGGATGGAAACATATATAACACCTATCAAATATATAACAACCTATCAAATAGGTTGTTCAGCACTTTCCTTTACAGACACCTCTTCTCAACTATTTAAAACCTCACAAAATTTATTTCTGTGTGATTTCCTGTCCTGGACAACCTGCATTTGTGATGAGTTTTGATGCTGCCCTCAGTTTTCCCTGCAGATCAGCTGACAGGACAGTGCTGGCCCTCAGGGACTGGGCATTTTGCACCACCAGCAAGGGCAGTGGGGTCTGTGGGAGGGTCGTTCAGCATGGGAACTCCTGTTTGGGGAGGAAACAACTTCCCTGTCTCTGGTTCCAAGGCCATGAGGCTGGTGGCAGGGCTGGATCCCTGTCATGAGGAGGAACCTGGTGTCCCCTGTAGCCATCTGACCATCCTATCCTCCCACCCTGGGAGGAGGGTTCCCTGCTCAACCCCACAGCTGTGCTGTGCAGGTCCCACAGCCCCAAAATAACTCCAGTTTGAAACCCAGATGTATTTGTGCCTTAATTCTGTCCCAGGTAGGACAGGGGCCACCTCCCAGTTCCCCAGAATGTCCATCAGAGAGCTGTCACACTAAGGGGTGCCACCAAGCACACTGAGCAGGCACAAGGCCGAGGATGCAGAGCAGAGCAGAGCCTATGCCAGGGTGCTTGCGGTGTTCTGTTCTGTTCTGGGACAACCAGTTTGGTGTCAAGTCTGGGACTGTTCCATTAAAGTTTCTGCCTTCCTTTTCCAAAGCTGGTTGTCTCCTGTCAGGAGCTGCTGGGCTGAAGCAGGAACCTCTGGCTGCAGGAACGCTGGGAAGGAGTAGCTCTTACACACAAAGGAGCGGGACAATGTGTGGGATAAATCAGTCAGAACATCAGTGGAAAGCAAGAGCATCATTAACCCCTCTCTGGCAATGTGGAGAAGCCCCTCCACAGTGCAAGTAAGCTTTTAAAAAAGAATCTTTAAAATTCTAAAGGTGCTGTTGGCTTTTCTGCAATTGCAGGCAGTGTAGCAGTGGGACACCAATGAATTCTTTTTCCTTCGAAGATAAAACCATATTAAGAGGATCTCTGAGATTTTTGCAAGTTCCCATGACTGCAGGAGCAGGGCCAGGAGATCACAACATAACCCTGAGATCAACAACTGTGTTATCTCCACAAATGAGTGCCCTCTGCCCTGGGCAGGAGCCAGCCTTCCCCAGGGCAGCCTTCCCGCCACATCCATCCTGCCACATATCCATCCAGGGGGTGGAGAGGGATCAGCACTCCTTGACCTGACAGAGATCACAAACTGCACCTGCACCTTGTACCCAGGGGATGGAGATGGGGGCACCAAGCAGGATTTGTACATCCTGGAGTAACTGGTTCTCCCGGACTGCACAAACCCTTCTGCAGCGATCCTTGTCTGCATCCACCCTGCCCAGGCTGGAGGAGTGGGATGCCTGGTCCTGGAGGCAGTCCCTGGTTCCAGCTGGTTCCAGCACAGCTGCTGAGCTGGAGGGAGTGGGCTCTGAACTGGGATTTAACCCTTCCCAGCCATGGAGGTGCCTGGGGCTGATGGATGGGGCGGGATGCAGCAGGATGAGCAGCTCCCCCACCCCCTGCACACTAGGCCAGCATTGACTTTACCCTCAGATCACCTCCCTACACTCCTCAGGACCAGGCACTTGCTGCTTTTTCTGTCCCCATCCAGTGCTCCTGCAGTTCAGTTGCTGTCACTGGTCGTGTGTGGCACCTGCAGGCACAGCACAGTCCCGATATCCCAGTCCTTGCCCCATCCTCCTGCTCCTCCAGGGGGCCAAGGCTCATTCCAGCAGTGGGGATATCAGCAATCCCACACCAGATGGGGGAATCAGCCCGGTGGGAAGTGCAACCCCACACTGGAATCCTGGAGAGAAGAGTTCCAGGGTCCACAGCAGCAGGAGCTCCTGTGCTTGTCCCCCACTGTCAGGGAGTGGCAGGAGGGGCCTGTTCAACATATCCCCAGGGTGAAGGTTTGCCCAGTCAGGGATGGTTTTGTGGGCAGCAGCAGCAGGAGGCTGGAGGTCTCTTGGGATATCCCGGTTCGTCCTGGGGCTGACTGCTGCTCCAGGGCACCCTGTACACCCCTGAGCATCCCTGGGCATCCCTGTACATCCCTGGGAACTCTCCAACGTGAATCCATCCCTCGGGCAGCAGCTCTTCCCAGCCTGCTGTCCCGTGGGTCCCTCCTCCATGGGGTCAGTCCTTCAGGGAT
>JAYRBT010000233.1:0-21467 GCA_036023395.1 Myiotriccus ornatus | reverse complement strand
AAACCCCCTTAACCCCCCACCCTGTCCATCGGTCCTTCCCCCCCACTGCTAAAGCCATACAGGGGCCCCCTGCATGCTGTGCCTTCCCCAGGGGTCTCAGGCAGACATTCCCACTGGGATACCCTCCAAACAGCCCCAGGGTCTGCACGTGGGAGAGCTGATGAGTGTCGGTGAGCCCGGGTCTCCCGGGATTGGGTCTCGGTGACAGATCCCCCATCCCTGAACACACACAGCGTTTGGGTCTCAGAGCCCAGTTCCCTGTCCCTGAACACACCCAGAGTTCCCATTCAGGCACCAGCAGCTGCCATTTGCTGGAGAGCAGCAGGGACAGCCCCTGGAAAGGGGTAAATGCTTGGGGGCAGCTGGTTGGCACAGGGGGGGATTGACTTTGAGACCCCCGAGGAGCTCCCACCGTGGGGGATGAGCACCCTTGAGCACAAATCCTCCCCCCTGGTTAAATGGCTTGACCTTTCCGAGGTTTTCCCAGTGCTGCCAGACCCACACTCGGCCAACAGAGCTGTCTGTGCCACTGACAGCTCCCTTAGGAGCAGATCTGTTGGCTCAGCCAACATCCAGGACCAACACGGCTGTTATTTTATTTTCTTATCCAAAGGATTTAGCACAAAAACCTGAGCTTGGCCACCAGTAAAAGCACAAAGGTGCAGCTCAGGAGCTTTAAATCCTCCCTGCTGGGTGCCTGTTTCCCGGGGAGCAGCTGAGTGGGGTGGGATGTGCTGGGAGGTGGCAGCCAGGGGGGGACACCGGGCAGGGGGACACGGGCTGTGTGTGGTCTCTGTGTGTCACACCCGGGCTGGGGCAGCAGGAGGGCACACAGTGACATGTGAGGTGAGCTGTGAGGGACCCGCCAGTCCACATGCCCTGTCATTTGTCACCATCGAGCCCAGCTGGATGAGCTGGGAGCTGTGCAGGCACAGTGCATGACCACAGAACGGGTTGGGTTGGAAGGGACCTTAAAGCCCATCCAGTTCCAAGCCCCCTGAACACGCCGTGCACGTGCCACACACACCCCTAGCACACCCCACCCGTGCTGTGTGTCTGCAGCAGCTCTGTGCCTGCTCAGGTTTTTCCCTGTGTCTCGAATATTCCTGTCTCCAGAGAGGGGTTCCCAAGCCTGGGAAGTTTAATGAATGTAGCACGTAAAACCCAGACAGGCAGATGCTCGCCCACACCCATTATATGTGCATTTGAAAACGCCAGCAAACCAACCGGGAGCCGTGTGAATGTTAAGCCACTCGAGCTGCAGTTTATTTTTGAAGAGAATTTCCCACCTCCCTGGGTGGATGCAGCTCTCGAAGCAACAATATGTTTTCCACCGTGTCTCCGGGCAAAATGGTTTGCTCCTGGATTGACCTCTATTGTGTTCGTAAACGGCTCGTGGTGCTTTTTGATTCCTCCCCGTCATAATGACTTGACCTCCAGATTTATGGCTGAAGGTCTTTTCATCCGCACGTTGTTTCCCACCAGACCGCAGCCTGGCGCTTTTCTGGAGCAAATCTGCCAAGAGCTGAGCCCCCCACACCCCCCTCACCCCCTTTCTGAGCCACTCAGAGCCCCCCATCCTCCCACTGGCAAATCTGCAGCGGGCAAAAGCAAATGGATTTGTTTCTCTCTTTCCCGTGGCAGCGTTTTAATAGGGCAGCGTCTGCTCGGAGCCTGCGAGGGCTGCGCCGTGACAGCTCCTGTCACAGAACGCTCCCTCCCCGTCTCCTTCTCTCTTCCCCCACATTTGCACAACCCCTGGCATTTTTATAGGCTCGGAGTTTGCTTCTTTTCCAGGGTTTCCTCTTGCTCTCCTTGCCCTTTGGCTCTTCCAACCCCAACTTTCGCTTCTCCGCTCCGGAGTCCCCCGGACCTGAGCGATGCTGGAGCAGATAAATCTTACTGACTTACTAACTATCATCCAGTGGTTTCCAAGTTCTTTTCCAAGGTTTTTCCATCCTCTGGAGAGGGGAAGGAAGGTGCAGGGAGCCCCCTGGCTCACTGAGGCTGCAGAAGCCCTCCTGTCCTGGCTGTTCCTGGGGCATCCTTGGGGAAGGGGGACAGGAAGGTGTGAGGTGAACTCTCCATCACAAATCCAGCTCAGTGTGCAGCTGGAATCTCTGCAAGTCCCTGTTACCTCGCACCACGGGTTCCCAGGGTTTCTGAAGGGAGCCTCCACCTCCACCCCTCCTCAGGGAAAGAGAGCCCTGCTCCCGAAAGATGCATTTGTTCCCACCAGCAATAATCCTCCTTTAATCCTATTACACCGAGGAAGGCATCCAACTTCCCTTGGAGCAGATGACGGGATGCACAGAGGAGGGGGCCCCTCTCTCCCTGTGGTGCCTGCCCTGGGTCCCAAAGTGGGGTTTGGGGCTGAGTGTCCCACGGCTCATCCCCTTCCAGTGCCAAAGGTCTGGAGTGAAGCAGTTACACCCCTGGGATGGAGCAGAACATCCCCTGGAACGAGGAGCTGCCTGGACCAAGGGGTCAGGGCTGGAACTGGTGCTGGAGTGCCAGGGAAAACTAGTTTTGATGACCCAAAGAAGCAGAGCAGGGCCTCAGGCTCGCTCCCAAAACAGGCAGTGTGGCCCCCCCAAGGAAACACTGTCCTCCTTGGGAGGGAAGGAAGGAGGGAAAGAGCCTGCAGATGTTTATTTGCATGGACCACAGCCAGGCTGGGGACCAAAACCTGCGGGTAGGGGGTGCAGACCCCTTGAAAGATGGGCTGGGGATGGAGGGGTCTTGGTGTTGGAATTGTCCCAGTAACAGAGGGGTCCCGGTGAATGAGGGGTCCTGGTATTGGAGTTGTCCTGGTGCTGAAGGGGTCCTGGGGAATGAGGGATCCTGGTGCCGGAGGGGTCCTGGTGCCAGAGGAGCATGCAGGATCTGGTGTGAGCTGCAGGAATGTTTGTGCACTGAGCTGGAAGGGCACAAGCACCAGCTGGGGGAGGCAAGCCAAGGAAAAACTGCAGCTTGAACTCTCCATCTGGTAACACATTCTTAAAGGGTTTGCTGGAGATGTGAAAGAGGAGCAGAAATAACCCTGGGGAGCCTGAGGCTGACGCTCCACAGCAGGACAGACTTCCACCCGAGCCATGACCTGGAGCCCTGCACTCACAAGGAGCTCTGTTTGCTGACAGGCAGGGCAATCTCTGCATCCTTTGGGGGCGTAGCCAAGAGAAAACCACTTTTTTTTTCATTATTATTATTATTTTTTTTTCCCCAGAAGTCACTTGGTCAAAGCCATCCTTTCTCCCCTCCCACGGGCAGGATTTTCTTCCAGCTGCTCTTGGACTGGATGCTCCCAGCCCGTTCCAGCTCACCTCCCCGAGCTTTCCTCTCGCTCAGAACGATTTGTGGCTGCCCCAAAACACCACCTTTCCCAGAATGTTATTCTAAGGACAAAGCCCAGGCAGCTTTGGGCAGCTCCAGGTGGGCACGGGGGAAGCTCATGTTGTTTTGGGAAAATGCTGACCGTGTTCTGTTCCTATTTTTGCACATCAGCAGAGCCTCCCGAGTTCAGGGTTTGCAGCCCTGGCGAGTCCTTGGCGAGGACCTTCAGATTTAGCTTTGGGCCAAAAAGAAAACAAAAAAAACCCAAACAAAAACCCCAGGGATGTGGGTGAAACCCAAAGTGTATTTCTTGAATGTAACTTTCTTTTTGCACAAGGATTCGTGGTGACCACAGGATGGACTTTATTACTTGGGATTAATCGCTGCTCTGGAGTTTATTAAGTGTAAAGATGTGGGTCAAGCTCGACCCTTGTTTTATGCCAGTGTAAACCCAGAGAGACAATCTGACACTGAGGTGTCTCCAGGAGTATTAACTGAACAGAAATGAGCTTGGACTGGACCCCAACACTCAGATTTCTCCGGTTTCTCCAGATTTTTCCTATGCAAAAACACACAACCAACCAGCACGAGCAGGCAAAGGCAGGCTCACAGCAGGTCCTGACTCAACAAAGCCCTGCCTAAATCTCAGTGCTTGCTTCGGGATTTTGCTCCAGCCAATAAATTTTCCTGATTCCAGCTGAAATAAACCCGTATCGATCCCTGACAAAGAGGGAAAGGCACAGAACCATCCTTGCAACATCCCCCTAATGCTGCCTAACAGGGATCAGAGCATTAAACCTCTTTGTATCGTCCTTTTTTTTCTTTTTTTAATCCCACTGGCTGGATTTCATCAGGAAAGGGACCTGTTCCTCAGGAGTCTCCCGGCCCCAGGAGCCATAGAAAACCAGTACTGTACGTTTGGGAAAATAAACGTGGCATTTGTAAATAAACACACGTGTCTCTACGCACAGAGCAGAGCACTTCCCACGGGAATTCCTATGCTAGAGGAATATGTAAGTTAAATAAATAAATAATGTTTATAAGAATATTTAGAGTGCGCTTTTTCTAGTCGTTTGGAGATCGAGGTTTTTTGCTACAGGACAGGCTTCCTCCTTTCCTCAGCTGGTTCTTCAAAACACCCCAAAATACAACTTCCAAAGGCCCATATTCCCGGGGTTTGGAAATGGGGAAGGGCACAGGGATATTAAGGCCTAAATCAGTCCCACAACGATGCCCTTCGTTCCTGGGATATCAGGAAGACTCCCAGCCGAGGGCTTTGGAAGTCACGTGGAAAAAAAAAACACCCACATTTATTTGAGTAATTATTGGGCTTGTTAATGAGCACCTCTGGCCGGGGTTCAGCCCCATGGGACGGAGCGGCGTTTTCCTGGAGGATTCTCGAGACCCCTCCGGGATGGGTTTTGTTCCGTGCAGAAGGGTTTGGTGGGGTTGAGGTGGGACACGAGGAGAGACGCGGTTCCCTCGCGCTGTTCCCGCCAATCCAGCTGTGCTGCAGCTGGAGAGTCCTGCTGCAAAGCTGCTCATTCACACACACACACGCAGAGGGTGCAAAGCAGAGGGTGCCGTGAAATCCAGTGCTGGCATCTTTCGTAAAATTCACTGAATACGTAAAAATCATATGTAATATATGAGTTCTACTAAATGTATAAATTAGGTATGAATTATAAATATATAAAATTATATATATATAAATACGTATAGATGTATATGTTTTCTATCCAGGGTGAGCATGGTTATAAACAAGGTGACACTCAGAGGCAGTTGAAGTGAACTTTCATGGAATCATGGAAGGGTTTGGGTTGGAAGGGACCTTCCAGACCCACCCCATGCCATGGGCAGGGACACTTTCCACTATCCCGGGTTGCTCCAAGCCCCGTCCAACCTGGCCTTGGACATTCCCAGGGATGGGGCAGCCACAGCTTCTCTGGGTAACCTGTGCCAGGGCCTGCCCACCCTCCCAGGGAAGAGTTTCTTCCTCATGTCCAATCTAAACCTCCTCTCTGCCAGTTTGAAGCCATTCCCCCCTCGTCCTGCCACTCCATGCCATGCTGAAAGTCCCTCTCCAGGCTGCTTGTAGGCCCATTCTCTGACGGAATCACAATGAAATAAGCGGCAAAAGCCACCCCGGTCCCCATCCCCGCGGGCTGAGAACGGCCGAGCGCGGCCCAACTCATCGCACCTCACGGGCCGCGCTCCCGGCGAGGGCCCTTTAAAAGAGGCGGGGCCGGAGTAAACCACAGTGGGGCGGGGGGGGGATCGCTCCTCCCCGCCGCCGGAGCGCGCAGGTGGGCGCCCCCAGGCGGCGCCGGGACACCCCTCCCGGAGAGGGGCGGTGGTACAGGCGAAGGGGGGGCGTGGCCAGCGCGGCGGGCGGGCGGCTTGGAAAGCGCTGAGGGGGCAGGAGGGAGGAAGGGAAGGAGGAGAAGGAAGCGGCGGCGGCTCCAGCCGGGGGAGCCCCGGGAGCGGGAGATTCCCGGGAGCGGGAGGGTCCCGCCGAGCGGGGAGCCCCGGGCCGGTGAGTCCCGGCGGCGGTTTGCGGGTGGGGAGGGCACCGCAGGCTCTTGCGGGAAGGGCGGAGGCGGCGCTGCCGGGACCTCGTGGCGCAACGGTAGCGCGTCTGACTCCAGATCAGAAGGCTGCGTGTTCGAATCACGTCGGGGTCACGGCGGCCCCCGAGTGGGGGCTCCCTTTTTCACCGGGCGCGGCGGATTTTGGGGTACCCCCTGGGTGGGACGGGGTGTCGGGGGGGGGCTCCGAGACCCGTCCAACCCGGCCTTGGACGCTCCCAGGGATGGGGCAGCCACAGCTTCCCTGGGCACCCTGTGCCAGGGCCTGCCCACCCTCCCGGGGAAGAATTTTTTCCCAATATCCCATCTAAACCCACTCTCTGCCACTTTGAAGTGATTCCCCCTTGTCCTGTCACTCCAGACCCCTAAAACAGTGTCTGTCCATCTTTCCTTCAGGCACGAGAAGGGGACAGTGAAGACACCCCGAAGCTTCTCCAGGCTGAGCAATCCCAGCTCTCCCGGCAGAGCTGCTCCATCCCTCTGACCATCCTGGACTGGTCCCAGCAGCTCCCTGTGCTGGGACCCCAGTTCTGGAGGCAGCACAGTCACCCTGTGCTCCAGAGTAACCTTTACAACGTCAGCAGCACCTCTTCGCTCTTCCTCAGCCCCGCACTCTGTTATTTTAACCTCTTTTTGCATTTGGAAGGAACAATAAAGGCAGGGTCTGATCTGCAGGCCGGATAAAGCCTCTTAAGTAGTCATTAACTGTAGCTGCTTCAACCTGTTGAGCGGGTGATGGGTTTGTGCACACCTGAGCTCCTCCAGTCTTGATCTCTTCCCATTAACTGGCTTTTGTCTTGACTGGCTTTGCCTTTGAACTTCATTGCTTTGTAGCAGCACAAAGGAGCGATGCTTTGAGCTTCCCCTGCCACGAAGGTTGTGATGAAAAATAGCACCAGACTAAAAAAGAAACAGAAATGGAGTCTTTATTGCCCCTGCGCAGCTTTCAGTGATAACAATTTTAATTAAGGAAAAAAGAGGTGGATAAAAAAAATAACCTCCTGTCTGGAAGTATCTACAGGGATGTGAAATGTGTAATAAATAAAGCTGTTTGTGAGGTGACAGCAGGAAATGTTCAAACCTCATTCTGGAAGCCTGAATAAATAAATATATATATTTATACTTGATGGACTTTCTAGATAATGACTCTGTCATGAAGCTTGGTAAGGTCTAAATAGTTAGATATTCACACCAGGCATGTGGTGGGATTTTGGGGATGTCCTGTGCAGGGCCAGGAGTTGGATTTGATGGTCCTTAGAGGTCCCTTCCCACTCACAATGTTCCATGATTGTATTTTGTGAAAAGGTGACACAGTGGGACAGAAATCAAAGGTACTGTGTACTGTGATTTTTTTTATTATTATTTTTTAGTCTCCCCAGAGCGAAATTAAATGTAATGTGGATTAATATGAAGCTTGGACTTGATGATCTTGGAGTTCTTTTCCAACCTTAATGATTCTATGAATGGCAAGAAGTAATATTAAAGGTAAATATTAAAAGCTAAAAAGTAATATTAAAGGCAAATACGGCTTATGGGGGGATCTCCTGGATCCACGGGGGCTGTTCCCACTGTGATCTGTGGGGGGCAGTGCCCATCTTCCTTCCTCCCAGATTTTGTGGGCTGGTAAACAGAGGCCCCTGGAGCAGAGCTTCACCTCTGGGGTGTGGGATCACCTTCCAGCCTCTCCCGGGCTGCTCCCGAGGCTTCCTTGGGACACTGAGAAATCCGATGGGAAAACGGCCAGCGTTTGTGGAGGCCCTGGTGAAGGGAGTGCTGATGGCAGAGGGGCTCTGCTTACACAAAACCTCATTTTCTGAGGCAGTTTCAGCTGAGTGTTTGCTCGTGCTGCTTGTCTGAACCCGTGCCTGGTGTCCCGTGAAGAAACAAACCCAAAGAATATCTGGATATCACCAAGGTAATTCCATTTTATCCCGTCCCACTTGCTCTACTTTCCACCAGAGAGTAAGGAAAGAAAATCCCCCAAAAAGACATTTAAGAGCAGATTTGAGCTGGGGAGAGTTTTAATTTCCCCCTTGCCCCCTAATGGAGGTGGCAAATGTTCTAATCAAAAGCAGGTCACCAGAGAGCAAGGCATGAAGGAGCAGCTGTTGCATCCAGTCATGCACAATATTCCCGTGCCAGGAGTGATTCATTTGGGCTGTGTAATATATATGGAAATGTGCTGCTGGAAGTAGCCCATTGTGTTCACCCGGGCCCTGACAGGGCTGGGCTGGACTTTGGGGTTCTTGAAATGCCTTTTCCTGGCTTGGATGTGTCAAATAAACACCAGCACCGAAAAAACCCGCCTTGGAGTGAGGGAGCATTACTGGGCTGCACTTCATCTCTGTGTTTATTTGCCTCTTTCAGGCTGGCATGGCTGAATGCAGCACCTTCAGCTCTGAGGACATGCACTAAATGAAGGCTCTGGCAGGGAGCTGGATGGAAAAAGAGAATAAAATCCTGCAGCAGGAGCAGCCTGGATGAACAGATAAAGGAGGGAGAAGAAAGGGAATGAAGTAGGTGGACCGTTGCAGAGGTCTTGCACTATTCTGAAAAACATCTGAGCTGAAAGGGGGTTTGACTCTTTTTTTTTTAACTCAAGCAGAACATTCCTTGTTTTAATCTTCCCAAAAGCCTTTTGGGGAGCTCCTTAGCACAGAAAGCCGGTTTGCCCCCACCTTTTCTTTATTGTCACGTCCTTTGAAGTTCTCTTCAAAGATGAAGCCCAACTTCCCATTTACTCTGCAGCCCGTAATGAACATCCAGCTCTTTGTTTAAGCAATTAGCTTGGTGGGGGTGATTTCTGGGGCTGTTTAAAAAATAAAAAATAAAAAAAAACCCCTCAAATTCCCGAATCCTGAGCGGTTTGGACATGTTTTGAAAAAACACTGAGCCAACAGCTGTGCAGTGGACTAATCTGACAGTACAGCAGCTGTCATAACAAAAGCAGAGCTGCTTCAAACACAGCTTCTTTGTTGGGTGATTGAAAATGATTTAAAGGAAAAGGTTATTTACTGCCTCTCCCGTGTGGGGCTGGATCAGGGGCTGTTCTCTGTGATCCCCCTGCAGATGAATGGGCTCTTAACCACTTCTTTACTCCAGTTTAGGGACTCAGATGGTTTGGGGACCTGAATTTCGGTTGGATGCTTTGCTGCTGGCTTTGTCTCCAGGCCCTCTGAGTTTTTGGAATCCTCTGACCGAGGTGCCTGCCCCGGTTCTGGGCTGATGGCAGATCGTTTCAGCACACTCACACCCCACATCTGTAATCACTGAGTGCTCCAGGGAATGCACAGGAGGATAATTAAGCAATGTCACTTGTAAAGATGGCCTGAACTGGGGCTGTTTTAAAGTATCAAATTATGCAACCTGGTGTAGATATTTCAGGTTAATTCCCTCGTATTTTAAGGCCCTTTCCCCCCCTTTTTTCTCATTCAGACAGAAGTGCTGGAGTAACCTTTGAAACAAAAGACTTCAAAGTGACAGCAGCCTGTGCCTCTGGCTATACTGAAGTAAGTAATCTACTAAAGCATGAATATTTTATGTCTCTACAGCTAAATGAAGGAAATTACAAGTTGATATAAACTGATGTTCTTTGTATTAGCTCATGACAAATGCAGCAATTACCCCCAATCAGTTAATTACAGCATCCTTCTGTGGCCTGCCTTCCACTTCCATGAGCTTTCTCTTGTGAGAGGGCTGAGTTAAACTCACAGTTGCTTTGTGCTGCTTCTTGGAAGAAGGGCTTTGTTTATGCTGTTGGAAATGATATCAGTTTTAATACCACAGTGACAGTCACTGGTGTTCCCTCAGTCCCATCTTGCTGCTTTCCCTCTGGTTCATGCCCTTCACACCTGAAGATGTCTGAGGATCCTCTGGAGCTCCCCTTTTGTCTGGCTGACAGGACACCAGCTCAATAACCCGCTTTGAGAGTGCATTAAAGTGAGATATTAACAATTAGGGGGGTTGGAGGGTCGCTGCTTTAATGGATGAACTTCAGGTGGGTTGTAAACGTGGGTGGCCGTGTTAGAATTCACTGCTGAGCTGCTGAAAGCAGAACAGTCTCCACAGACTCCTCCGAGTCCCTTTCAGCTTTGAGCTCCTTTGTGAGAGCAGCTTTGTGAAAATACACTCCCATTCTTCTGAGTTTTGCAGGGACAGAAGAGGGAACCCTGGGAGACTGTCTCCTGCTGCTGTTAGAAAATCATGAAAGTGGGTTTTTTTATCTTGCAAGGGAACACGGGAATCAAAGGGGGCCCTGACCTGTGGTCGTGGCTCAGCTCGAGGCTGACCAGGCAAGTGCTCTGCTGGTGCTGCTTTGCTGTCAGTCCTCCTGCAGCAGATCCCAGGCGTGCCCCACGTGCCATTCCTGGTCATTCCTGGCCTGCTGCATCCCAAACACCTTTCCCTGGGAACAGGGAAAAGGGCCTGAACCACTTCCAGTTGCTGACACCGAGGATAAAATCTGCATGTGGCGTCAAAGGTGATGATGCTTCAAACTGAGCTAGAAGGTCTTACCCTAAAGCAGAGACTGAAGTGAGATGGTTTGCTCTGGAATTTGCTTTTTTTCCAGGAGGTAAAAACCCACCTTTATTTCCATTCTTGCCATGAAACTCCAGCAGGGTGGGATTTAAGGAGCACATCACTCACACGTGTCAAGGGGACATGTGGCATCTCTGGATCTGAAGGACAATCACTTGTCACTCCTCTGGGGTGGCAGCAGAGAAAATATTTGGGCTGGTTGCTGTTCTTTGGTGGTTTTCCTCTTTTTTTTTTCCCCCTGAACTGTCTCACTTCTCTTTGCCCCTGGCCCCTTTTCCCAGCTCTGCTCAGTTCCCACCTTGGAAGTGTGGATGGAATTACTGATGGACTGACATCCCGTTACCACCCACCTCCTCAAAGGGTTTTGTTTTCAAGCTGCTTTTTTGTGGTTTTTTTTTTTTCCTTTTCTTTTTAAAGCACAAAATGCTCCAACATTTAACCCCCAAAGGAAAGGAAACCAACTTTCTCTGCCATTTAAATGAAAAATTTTGAGGTGGATCAGGAGTTCATTCACTAAACTCTATTTTTTTCATAGAAAATCTGAATTCTACACGGATTTCCTTTACCCACATCCTCTTAAAATCCACTTTTTACACAGCCTGCTCTTGTGTCTTATCTCTACCTGGCCCATGAATGATTAACCCTCCTGCCTCTGAGACCTGGAGGACAAAATGCTGCTGTTCAAAGTCCCTCCCCTCGCTCAGACGCTCACCCAGCTCTTTCCCAGAGGCACTTTGGACCCTGTTCTGGGATGTGCTGACCTCAGGAGGGCAGATGGGAACACAGGGAAGCCGCAGGTTGTGATCCCAGCAAACTGCTTTATTCAGTGCTCTGGGAACCCCTGGGGTGGGGCTCAGCTGCTCCCAGCCCTGCTGTGTCTGTAAACCCTCTTCCTGGGAGCAAACAGCTCTTTTCCAGCCGTGTATAAACATGGAATTATCCTTTATTTTTACCCAAAGCACACAAAGCCAGACGCCCTTAGAGCTCGTTCTGCTGCGTGGGGCTGGTTTGGAACGTTCCTGTGCATGAGAGTGGGTTTATGTGGGTGGTTTTTTGCCCAGCACTGTCTTTTCCAAGTGCCTGCCTGTCTGGAGGGATGTCTCAGTGTGTTTGTCAAATGGGCACACACAGCTGGTGGACTTCTCCCCCGTGCTTAAAGATTCTGACGGAGAGATCCCGGAGCTCTTGGCTCCTGTCTGCTCGTGTTAAGGTGACTCCCTGCACTGGAACCAGCTCAGGGCCCTGCAGGAGGGGAGAATTAATTGATTAACTAGTTAATTAACTGTCAGCTTGCCAAATCTCTGGGAGAAATGACAGGGGAGGATGGATGGTGTCTCCAGTCCGCTGCGTTGCCAAAGCACCAGCTCTGCCTGCTGGCACAGAGAGGTGCCTGGGCAGGCCATGGTTTTCCTCTTTATCTGCAACAGCCTCATCTCTTCTAAAAGAAAAGCCTCTTACTGGGCTGCTGGGGGTGATTTTTTGCTGCTTTTTTTTTCTCCCCCCTGTTTTCTTACCTCCTGGCCCGCTCAGTGCAGCTCACCCCACCTTCCCCAGGCAGGGGGGGGTTAGTGCTCCGTGGCTTGAGTTGGCTCAGCCTGAAGTGAGGTGAGAAGGAGGTAAATAAAAACCTTACCGCGGGGCTTATTTGTGTAATTTGCAGGAATTCCTGCAACTCTCCTGCTGTTCCCATGGAAACAGATGTTGGGTTGCAGGAAAGTGCTGTAGGTTTTCAGGACTGTTATTTCCCCCCCCCACTCCCCCCTTTAACAGCGACACCTCTTTTATCATTTTTAAGCAGCCTGGAAAAAAACAAACAAACAACTGTTCTGCTTTTTGAGGCACAAATGTGGAGCGTGTGCTCCATCATTCCCAGACAGACAGTTATTTTCCAGCCTGTTGGCTCTGACTCATCCGCCAGGCAGGTTGGAACACCTGGGGTTTTGTGGCCAAGCTGCTTTTGTCACATTTAAACTCACCTTCTTCCCCTGCCTTCGCCTCGTTTCTCTTGTCTCTCTCAGGTGTTGGCTGGTGCAGACTGTTCATCTCTGAAGGTGAGGCTCCATCCCTCCAGGACATTATGGTGGCCAGTGAAAAGTCATTTTTGGAGTTTCTTTGTTGTTTTGTTTTTAAATGGGGTGAATTAAATATTGTACATGTGAAAGAGGGTTTGGTTTAATGAGTTATTAGGAGCAGGTGTGTAGGGCTGTGAGGATGAGGAGGATCAAGGCAGAGCTCTGCCAGGGCCCTGGTCTGTGTCCCACCATCCCTGCTCCCTGTTTTATCATAATCCATCGTGTTTTTCCTTTCATCCAGAGGCGCCATGGCCAGTCCTTCCTTGGACACCTGACAGCCCTTTCCATGAAGAAATTCCTCCTGGAAATCACACCAGCCTGTGTTCTGCAGCTCCCCCTTTCCCTACCCCAGAAAACTGGGCTTTCTACACCCAGTGGTTTGAGAAGATCTTTTATGATGTTTTTTATTAAACTTGTGGATTGTAGCAGGAGCCTTGGTTCAGAGCTCCTGGACTCCTCTGTAACCACTCTGCTAAATAAGAATAACAACTAACAGATCCTAAGTGTCCAGTGATGCCAGACTGCCAATAGCCCCCCTGTTAAAATCCAGTTTGATGGCATCTTCTGAAAAACTCCTTCAGAAGTGAATTCTCAGTGTAATGAAGATCTTCGTGTTCGATTGGCCCCGCGCTGGACGGGTTTATTTAAATACAAATTGAATCCTCCCACTGGAAAGCTAAACAGGAGATTAAAATAGCTGCCAGGGGATGGGAATTTGCTTTACAAAGAGTCATTTGACTCAACTTCTTGTTGATTTCCCCATTTTTCTTATTTTATGGCCGGAGATGCTTTGGAAGAGTTGCCTCTCACAACCAGCGGGAGCTGTTGGCAGGAATGAACCTTGTCTGGGTCACTGGGAGGCGCAACTTTAATCCCCCTCCAGTCACCTCTGGCACTGTCACTGCCCCAGGGAAGTGGCCACTGGAGAATTGAGTCCCTCTGATGTGGAGACAAGACTTTCCCAGCTCTGGAAGTTGCAGGTTTGGAGGGTGATGGTGCTCAGAACTCTGTGCCGGTGGACAAAGCTGCACGGGCAGAATTCCCTGGGGGTGCCAGGGACGTTCAGAGCTCCAGAAAACCTATGCAAGGGAGTTCCTGAAGGATTAGAAGCATCTGCAGGGCTTAACTACAGCTGGATCTGTGGGGAGGAGCTGGGAAGTTTGATGGAAGGTGCCCAGAAAGGATCTTTTTTCTTTTTTTTTTTTTTTTTTCCCTCTTTTGGGTTTTGCTTAGAAATGACTCTCCTGCAAATTTATTCTGCGACACTTGCAGGAGAGGAACACGCTTTTAGCACGTTTGTGGAGAAGCAGGTCAGGGAAGTGAAAGCCTGGCATGACTGACAGGCCCAAGGGTCCTACATCCCACCAGTGCCTCTGCACCCTCCCAGCTCCTCGTGGGACAGCTGGAGCTGCAGGGAGCAGAGATTTGGGGCTGGGTTTGGGGGCCTTTGTTTCCCCCCACAGTGGGGTGGCACATCCATGGGATGGGCTCTTCCCTCCCTGAGCCCTGGGGTCCATCCTCTGGCAGCCAGCCTGGGCAGAGCCCCCTCCCCTCCCAACACGGGCTCTGCCCCTCCCAGGGGCAGCTCCAGCTTTCCAGCTCCTGCTCTCCCTTTCCCAGGAGTTTTGTTTGTGCTGCCAGGAGGGCGGGCAAGGGGGGTGTGAGTGTGTGGGGGGGAAGAGCCGCCGTTCCAGAACAT
Source organism: Myiotriccus ornatus (assembly GCA_036023395.1). Lineage (NCBI taxonomy): Eukaryota > Metazoa > Chordata > Aves > Passeriformes > Tyrannidae > Myiotriccus > Myiotriccus ornatus. The sequence continues at coordinate 7,236 of JAYRBT010000233.1, read as the reverse complement.
CCTGTGCCATAAAAGCCATAAAAGGCTTAAGTATGGACTGGTGATGCTCGGAGCCCGCACGCACACGCGGCCGCTGCTCCGGGGAGGAGAGCAGATGGGGAAACACCCTCCTCCGTGACCGTCCTACATCTTCCAGAGGGGGAAGATCAGCGCCGCTGGATTTATGGTGATTTTCCTTTTTTCCCCCTCCCACGCAGCATTCCCAGCCCCGGCTGCTCCCGGCGCCGCTCGCGTCCCTGGAGGCGACTGGAAGGGGATGCTCGGAGGGCACCGGGGCTTTTTGGGGTGAAGCTGCGGTGGGTTCCTGGCCATGCTCCGCCTGGACTCGGTTTCCCCGGAGCTGTGAGTACATCTGCTCTTCCCCAGCGATCCCGGCGGGAGGGAGGGAGGTCAGTGGGTTATTTGGGAGGGGATGCCTTGGAAGGGACCAGCTTCCTCCCGGTGTCAGGCTTTTAAAGAGCAACCAGAATCAACGCTTTGAGTTTGTGTTCCTCCCCCCGCCCCTCCAAAAAAAAGTGGGTTAAAAAGGATGGGTTTACCCTTACTTCTTCTTTCTTTCTTTTTTATTTTTTCCTTCCCCCCAGCAGCCCCCAAATCCCGTATCTTCAGCCTTTCTCCAGCCCAGGCCCTGGCAGGGATGGGGGTGTGCCGTGACCTCCCCCCAGCTGTGATCTGGCCCAGGCTCTTCCCATTCCCTCCGCAGGGATGCAGCTGAAATACGGAGTGACAGGAGCTTTGGAAACACAACCAGAGAGGCTGCAGGGCTTGAAAAAGCCCTTCTGTGGTTGTGGCTCGTGCAAAAGAGAAGCTGTTTGTGCAGAGGCAGCCTTGGGGGGCGAGGGGAGGGATGCAGGATGCTGCTGGGACTCGGGTGGGGAAGGGGATCCCTTCGGTCCTGCAGGTGGGTCTTGATTAAATTATAGCTCTCGAACTACACTGAGATGTGAGCAAATCTTACCTTGTTCTGCTGATTCTTCAGCCCACACAGAGGGAAAAAAACCCCACAAGGCTGGTCTGGGCTCTTTCTCTGTGCTAAAAAAATGAAACAGCTTCCCTGCCTGTCCCGTAGCTGCAAACGCTCCTGAAATGCTGGTGCTGTGGAATATTCCCTTCCACAGCCTCCCTGCCCTGCTCCTGTCAGCAGCTGCAGGAAATTGCCTTTGGCACGACGAGGGTGGAAATGATCTCAGGGGACTGGGATGGGGGGAAGGGGTGAAGCTGAGCGGGGGGAGGTCAGATCTGTCACGGCCTCCAAACTGCATCTGCAGAGGATGCTCGGGACCAGGAAGAGCAAAACGAGCTGCTTGTGAGTGCTGCTGCTTTTTATTTGCTTGGTGCTATTAATTATCTTCTGATCCTAATGCTTTTCCTCTTTGCTTTTGCCTTTTTTTTTTCTTTTTTTGCCAGCTGGGTGATTTGCAGAGGGAGGCAGAGAACTAGTGGATTTTTGTTGTTGTTGTTGTTGTCTTTTCTGGGTAGCTGTTACTATGGCAAGGAAACTTGATTCAGACAGAGGTCAGAAATACCAGGCTGAAAATTTCACGCATGTTCTGTCTAAAGCCTCAGCTGCCAGGGTTTGAGCAAGGGAGAAGGAAAAAGCACCAGAGTCCCTGGTTTTCAGAGGCTTTCCAGCCTTTTCTGCCCAAAGGTAAGGATTTAGCTGCAAACCCAGGCTTGGTGTCCTGTGACATCCTGGGGCTGTGTAACAGTCAGAGCTCGTGGAAAGGCTGCCTGTGCCTTGCTGTGCCACCAGAAATGGTGTTGGGCTGGGTTACCCAGCCCCTCCCTGCAGGTGACCCTGGGAGAAGTGGCTTTTGGAGGGGTTTTCCAAAGATCCCGGTCCCACTTGGAACCAGGAGTGAGTGGTGAGGGTTTGGAGAGATCTGTGGAGGGTGCTGAGCTCTCTGGGTTGTTGTACAAAGGGGGTTTTGGGGTGCTGGGCCCCTCTGAAAATCTATTTGGTGGCAGGGAAATGAGCTTTATCCCTGGAGGAGGAGGAGGAGGGATTTCTGGTTCCCTTCTGGGTGCTGAGCCGAGGGAACGTGGACTTGGAGCTTCCTGGAAAAGCTGCCCCTGTGAACGTTGTGTTTCCTGGCTCTGCTGCCTTAAGGGGCCATTTCTTTACAGGAAAGGCCCGAGCCCAAGCCAGGCTGGAGTTCATCTGCCAGTGCTCAGGGTGGTTACACCACCACACTGATCTGCCTCCAGGAGCAAAAGCAGCTCCTTTCCATTACTGGGATTAATGGGGAGCTTTGGGTGCTGCTCCCACATCTGAAACTTTCCCTGTGTGTTGTTTGGGGTGCTCCTTATCCTGCTGCCTTCCAGCACAGGTGAAAACAGCAGAAAGAAGCTGCCACCGTGTGTCCCCTCCTTCCTCATCGCTTGCTGTTGTTTATTCCTCGATAAAGCTCTGATTTTACCCCCTATGGGGTGTGATATCAGGGAAGCTCCAGCTGCAGGTAGCTTTGGGGTTTTTGGGGAGATGTGGAGTCCCACCTCCACCTGCAGCACCCCTCTGTGGGGGAACTGAGCCCCAGGAGAACAGGAATGATGGTCCCAGGACAGCCTGCCTGAGCCGTGCTTGGTGTCCTGGTCCCTCCCTGCCCCTCAGAGCAGGCGAGTGCTTGAGGAGCAGAAGACACTTCCCAGGGGCTGGTCCCCTCTGCAAACTGTGCACTGGATCCTGTGCCTGGAACAGCACTCAAGTGTTGCTGTAAGTGGAGTTGCACTGGGAAGAGAGTGAGGAGCAGGCAGGGGTGAGCTGGGCTGTGCCTGACCCCCGTTTTTGGTGGCGGGGGAAACTCCTGGAGATCTCCCCTCCGTGTTCCCCCTCCTGGCCTTGCACCACGGTCCTTGGGACAGAAATGGGTTGGTTCCCTGCCCTGAACCATCTCCTTTGAGCTGCCTGCCTTCCTGAAGCCCGAGCTCTGTCATGTCTCCTGCTCTGGATTTGATGGAGCACAGGCAGCCAAGGCAGAGCTGGAACGGAGCTGCTCCCTTCCACCTGGTGCTGAGGAGCAGGAGCTGCGACTGCTGCAGGGCTTCGGGTTCTATTTCCAGTGTGTTGCCCCTGTTCCTGCCTCTGTGGTGATGCCTGTCCCTGGAGCAGTGGGAATTGTGGCTGGAAGCTGTTGGGTGATGCTGGGTGTCGGGTTGTTTGCAGCCCCTTGTCCCTTGGGAATGACACCAGAGCCCTTTCCTGAAGCAGCAGTTTAGTGGGTTCCTCTGACCCACTGGTGACTGGCTGTGCCTGTTCTGTGGCAGCAAGGAGCACATGGGCTGTGTTTGGGGTTGCAGATGTGAGGTTCTGGACCCAGCTCCTGATGGGAGTCCTGGCTCTGACCCATCCCCAGATCCGGTGGTGAAAATCTGGGATCATGCAGCTGGAGTCACTGGGGCTGATGGTTGGAGGGAAGAGACTTGGGCTCCAGCCTCGTGTGCTGGCCCTCTGGACTGAGGGAATTCCACACCTGGAGCAGCAAAGCTTCTGAATCCTGGGGAGAGGTGGGATCAGGAGGAAGGGGAAAGCAGCTCCGAGCACCGACATGTCTGCCCGTGGATCCCTTTGACACCCACCAGTGCTTGTGATAAACCACAAATTATGGCAGGTAATAAATACCACTGACCCAGGGGCTCTCCAGGATGAGCCCAGAGAAACCTGCAGGGTGAGGAATGGCTTTTCCTTGGAGGGACCATTGGAGTGTCACAGCACAGGGAGCTCAGTCCTGCACACCAAGAGCCCTGAGCCCTTTCAGTGGGTGCTGGGGGGGCTCCCCTTGCCCAGCCAGGCTCCATATCCCCTTGGAAAAGACCCTGGAGGGTTTGTAGGTGCTTGCTGAGCTCTTAAAGCAGGATTTTTGTCCTGCAGGGGCAAGGGTTGGGCGCTGGAGTGGGCTCAGCCCCGTCCCTGCCACCTCCTCTGGTAGAAAAGCAATTTCCCTTCCTTTTGATTTCAGAATGTCAATGCTTCCAATTAGTTTGGTATAATTAAATGGTAATTCCCTGTGCCTGGGAGAGGGAGGGGGCTGCAGTGCACTGAGGGGGGTGGTCAGCATGTTTTGACAGCACTGGCATCGCTTCCCAGGAGATGCAGGTGATGCTGGAGACACAGAGACAGGGGACGTGGGCACAGCGACCTTGATTTTCTTTAAATAGCATGAGGAAGGAAGAGCAGGTTATTTGTATGCCAAGGCAGCTGAATGCAGGCACAGCTTTGCATTACAGCTGCTGAGGGCTCTGGAGATGCTGCTTGCCCTTCTGGGACCACACCTGGGCTGAATTTCCAGGTCTTGGCTCTGAATTTCCAGGTCTTTGCTCTGCTTGTTCCCACAAAGGACCTGCCCAGCACTCCAGAGAAATCCTCAGCCTCCTCCAAGTGCTTTGAGCCACGTTCTGTGTGCTGGTGTGTTGAAAAAGACTCTTCAGGCTGTTTTAGACAAGTGTTCTCAAGCTTTGGATAGTCCTTAATGACAGCAGAGAAATTGCCTGGCAGCAGCAGGTTCTGTGTCTGTCAGACACCTGAGTGGTGCTGCTTGTGTCTCATCCCAGCACTTGGGAGATGAAGGAATTGAGACACAGGGCAGGAAAAGAACTTCTGTATGTCTGAATGTGAATCTCTCCTGGAAACAGGATCTGCCTCTGCTCCTTTTGCTGATTTACTTTGCCCACACTGGATTTGTCCGTGGAAATGCATGAATATTCACCTGGAAAGCAAATCAATTATCCATGAGAGCAGTGGCCCAGAGCTGCTGGAAGTGCCAAGGCACAGATCCCAAAGCTGATCCCTTTGCTGTGGTGATGCTCCTGGGGAGGGGAGAGCTGGGATCTGGGCTGGGGGGTTTTGCCCCTCCTCCTCAGGCTCTGGGAACATGGGAAGTGTGGCTTGATGTGCTGCTGCTTTTTGTTGTTGCTTTGTGTTCCTTTGAGCTGCTGGGATGTGCCCATGCTGGGTCCTGCTGCTGGAGGGTGACAGCCCAGGGAGGATTTATCACTTTATTAACCACATTCCTTATGCCATAAATAATATTTAGCGGACTACAGAAATTTATCTGGGAGAATGAGTTAAAACAACCAGCCCTGCTTGCACTGATTGGTTTTCCTGCCAGCTCTGGCTCGTATGGGAAGGGATTTTTTGGGGTCGCAGTCCAGTTGTGAGACCTGTTTCACTGATGCTTTTAATTTTGTTTGTGGAGTCATAGAATCCCAGAGTGATTTGGGTTGGAAGGGGCCTTAAAGATCATCACCCTGCCATGGGCAGGGACAACTTCACTAGCCCAGGTTGCTCCAAGCCCCGTCCAGCCTGGCTTTGGACACTTCCAGGGGTGTGTTCTGTCAACCCTCTTCTAATTCCCGCTTCCAGAGGAGATGTAGGAACTAAAATATCCATGGATACTGATCTCCAAGCTGAGGAGTTTGCAGGGATGCTCTGTTTTACCCATCTGAGGTCCAAGGGCCACCTCTGTCCCCTGCCAAAGCAGGCACGAATTTCTGGGAGCAGTAACATGGCACTCCACATGGGATGGGGCTGGGGGACAACTGCAGCACAACCCCTGTGTGCAGGGGCTTCTCCCCTTCCATGGAGCCTCCCTGGTCCGTGCTGTGATCCCCAGGAAGGATCAGGATCATCCCAAGAGCCGGGGGATGGCAGGAGGCTGGAGGTGGCTGTTGCTAAGCTACAGGCTGTGTCTGCTCTGGCTGTCAGGGCTCCGGGCAGACCTGGCACTTCTGTGTGAGGGGTGACCCGTTCCTGGGTCAGGGAGTTCTGCTGATCCCCCTTGTTTACTCCCTGCCACGGATGGAGCAACAGGAAAAGAGGTCCGGGTCTCCCTTTTGGGAGAAGGGAGTCCATCCCCGTGAGGAACCCACGGGCCACCAGACTTGGTTGATTTATTTGTGCTTAGATATCTGAGACAGAGCTGGATTTTTGCACCCCAACCCCACATCCACACTGGGCTGAGGGCGAGCTGAGGGGCTGGTCCTGCACTGGGTGTCAGCCAAGGAGAAAAGGACACGGGCCCACGAGTGACCCTCTGCTCCAGGGGCTCCCAAAGTGTGTCCTGCAGCAAAGCAGAGCCAGCCAGCCCCCCTCTGCTGCCAGGGAGGCCCTTCTCAGGGGCTTAGCGAGACCTCAGCCGTGGGGAAACATCTCAGGAGCCTGTGCACGGGGAGAAGAGGGAATGATGCTGCCCCAGAGCAGAGCAGGCTCAGCCAGGAGCGTCCCTTTGTTGGCAGCTTTGCTTTTTTTGGCAGCTCCTGGCTCTGCCCTTCACTCCCGACTCCAAATGTCCCAGCACGTGCTGGGAGGTGCTGCTGTGTCTGCAAGGGCACAGAGGATTCTGACTTTGCTGTGAGGGCAGTTCTTAAATAAACCCAATTCCACGGTGAGGGTGGGGACGTTGAGAGCAAAGCCCCCTTCACTCCACGCTGGGCAGGCGTTCCAGCGCTCCTTTGTTCCTCTCTGCTTGCCCTCTCTCTGTCCTCCTGCACTAATTAAGCTCATCTGCATCCTGCTTAACGACGTCCAGAGAGGGGAGATGAAATAAAGACGGTGGTTTTCCAGCCAGAGCTTGTCCTTCTCCTCCAGGGGATCCCTCCCAGCTCCCGGCGTGTGGCACAGCCCTGGGCTGGGCTGGAGAGGTGGGAGCTGGGGCGGCTCCTCCCCGGGGATGAACATCAGGAGGAATCAGTGGGGTCAGAGGAGGAGGACGCAAGGAAAAGTTCCCCAGGAGGCAGAAAAACAGCCAGGGAAGTGAGCTCGGGAGCCTCCTGGGTTTGAATGTCACTTGGGGGCGGGGATGCTCGGGAGGCAGGGTAACAAAAAGCAGGAGAACAAACTGACTCCAACCTGCTCGCCTCGTTATTTTTATTTTTTCACCCCCTCCGCACAACCACCTCTTTTGTTTTGTTTTAATTTTAGGATCGGGCTCTGCATGAGCTTCTGAGGCAGGTCTGGATCTGCAGGATTAGTGGAGATGGAATGAAAGGTACCGGTGGTGCTGCTCTAGGGGGATGGCAGAGGGGTGTGGGGAGGGAGGGATGCTCTGCTCCTGCTCTGCTCCTGGCTGCCAGGGCACGGTGATGTTTGCACTCCCTGTGTCTCTGGTTGCTTTTCCAGAGGGGCACTGAGAGGCTGGATCGTGTCCAGGGAAGGGAATGGAGGTGGGGAAGGGGCTGGAGCACCAGGAGAGCTGAGGGAGCTGGGGGGGCTCAGCCTGGAGAAAAGGAGGCTCAGGGGGG